>NQII01007451.1:0-92172 GCA_002778355.1 Clitarchus hookeri
TCCTCAGTCGTCCTTGCCACCTTACGACGAAAAAACTGCAAACGTATAAACCGTTGTCAGAGTAATAATGAAAGATTGCATAACGTACTTATAGAATACAAGTCTTCTGCTGCAAGTCTCCTAGCAATAGTCTGGGTGGAAACAGAGGACACTACAAATAACGCTGCATGTATCTGGATGGCCGATTAATGCAATGCTAAAAGAGTACTCCCTTTTTGGATGATGAAATACACTAAAGAGCCAAAAAAAACTGGTACAGGCGTGCGTATGCAAATAACAAAGGTATGGAACCAATCACAGTAACGCAATGCGGTCGGCAGCTAGATCGGTTACCATCTGCTGCAATGGCAGTTTATCAAGATTTAATTAAGTTTGAACATGGTGTTATACTCGGTGCACGAAAGATGGGACATAGAATCTCCGAGGTAGCGATATTTCACGAGTGTACCGTGAATATCGGGGATCCGGTAAAACATCACATCTTCGACATCGCTGCGGCCGGAAAAAGATCGTGAAAGAACGGGACAAACGACGACTGAGGACAATCATTAAACGTGACAGACGTGCAACCCTTTCTCAAATTGGTGCAGATTGGATTGTGGACTGCCCTGCAGGATTCATGGTGTGAACTGCCTGCTGCATATCTTCAGACATTAGTCGAGTCCATGCCAAGTCATCTTGTGGCACTTCTGCGTGCTCGGGGGGCCCTACACGATATTAGGCAGGTGTACTAGTTGTTTTGGCTCTTCAGTTCATATGCCTCTCTTCTGGTGGTCATCCTAGGTCGCCCACAACCCTTCTCACACGTATGTGTTCCTTCATATTCTCCCTGCTTCCAACATCGTCGCCCAGCTCAATCGTAATGGTCCATGTGGTAAGCGATTCGACGGAACGACCAACCTGCCTCCTGTTGTCCAATCGATTTCTCTCTCTCTCGAACTCTGTAAGCTCTTCATACCTATGTCGAATGTGTCGCCAACGTGTGACATATGCTGACATTCAGCTCAAAAGTATGCTGGCCTTCTTACACACAGCTTTGTCTTACGACTATTCACATTACTAGGGCAGCAGCGGTGTTATAACACTTGGTGGCAGTCATACGCGCCCAATCTCAGCAAAAATTAAAACGTTTGCTATATTATCGGTGATGGTGATGTATACCATGATAAGCCTCTCATAGCTAGTTCTTTCTGGGTGCGGCTACCTTTATGGCAATGAGTTTGTAACGCAAAATGTGTGGGTGATATGAGTGCACACTCGACACCTTCATAACTAATTGTTTTACATTAAAAACCCAATTCACTTGATTAAGGTATGATTTTATGCCCATATTTAGGCATAAGGGAAAACTTCAGAACTGGTCGGAGCGGAGCAGTTTGAAGGGAGTGATTAATGACAGAGTAGTTAGCTAATAGTGGCTAAGATGAACTCTACTGTGGCACCTTTGCCTTTGAGGTGCCATGTCAAAACATTGCACTCTCTGGGATCTGAACACATGAGCATGCATTTTCGCGGTTGGGTTCACACAATCAATGAAGATACCTGATCATCTGGCATATTTTACTTAATTGGCCAAATATTTCACATACTAGTAATTTCGTTCAAGAACAAAATTAATTTTGAAAAACCTGCTTATGTTTCAAATAATACATTTCACACCTCTAATTCAAAAACTCAAGAGTTATTTTTACGCATTGAATCAAACCTTCATTTAAAAATTTTATGAAACACGTTNCCTCTAATTCAAAAACTCAAGAGTTATTTTTACGCATTGAATCAAACCTTCATTTAAAAATTTTATGAAACACGTTTCAACCAATTATTTTGCTCACCACTATAGTGTCCGAGATGCCATACAAATATTTACTCATATTCTTAAACACGTAATTAACTACAGGCTTGTTTTTCATTTTCATTTTCTTACTGCATGGAAGTGTCGATAGGGTAACTTGTCAAGCAGAAAAATAATTAATTATATTGCTTTGACGTAATGAAACGTACTTAAATAATAAATAGTAAGAATATTCCATTAATGAGGAGACGAATTTCATGTCATATGAGAAACCTGAGCAACGAGCGGCCTTCACTCTGTTTTCTTCAGCCCTTTAACCTGAAAACAGAACTATTTTCCCCTGGCGCTGTGACTGATTTCTTCTAAGAATCATCATTCTAACAGACTGTAATTTATTTTAATCTATGATTGTATATAATTTGATATTACTTTTACAGCACGCGTTATTCACTTGTGAATAGCTGAGCTAAAGCACTCCAAAATTTGAGGTCTGTATTAATGTAGCTTGTCGCAAGATGGTCGAAGTTGTATTCGAACCCCAAAACCAATCAGTTTCCGAAGTCATTTCCAGCATTATAGTTTGCAGACCATGGGCCAGCAGCAGGAGTCAAGAACTGCGATNCAATCAGTTTCCGAAGTCATTTCCAGCATTATAGTTTGCAGACCATGGGCCAGCAGCAGGAGTCAAGAACTGCGACTAACCTTGAATGGGATTTACGTGATCTGGCTTCCTGGATGTCCGTCGACCATGTTTTGGCCACCTTATTTCGTGATTTTCGTATTTAACCCACATACCTTAAACCTAACAATGTCATCAGAAATAACATTTTAAAATCATATCGTGTATAAAATAAATTGAATTATTTATACACGGTTTATTAAAAGTTGATATCGTTTATTACAATAATTCTTAATTAAATTTTTTATGTTATTTTTTAACTTTGTAACAAATAGTTTAGAGAATTACGATAGACGGTCCGGGATATGGAGTTCATTGATTGTGTGAACCCAACCACGCAAATGCATGCTTATGTGTTCAGATCCGAGAGGGTGCAATGTTTTGACATGATACCTCGAAGTAAAAGGTGCAACAGCAGCGTTCATCTTCACCACCAGTAGCCAACTACTCGGCCATTGCTCACTCCCTCCAAACCGCGCCGACCAGTTCTGAAGTTTTTCCTTATGGCCATATACATACATGGTATAGGAAGTACAATATATATAATGGATTTGGAAAAATTGGTACGATGTTGGGTGACCATCGATAATCAAACCGAATGAGTGTTTGCCAAACATAAAATCAATAATTTTCAACCGGTTTCGAAAGTTATTTTATATTTTCAGCAGTTTTCCAACGAGCAAAACATCCATCATATGTTAACTATACACACCATATCCTTTCCATATATTAAAATTATATTATTCACAATCTTTCTTGTCCGCGGCTTCGCCCTCGTGTACTACACCANATATCCTTTCCATATATTAAAATTATATTATTCACAATCTTTCTTGTCCGCGGCTTCGCCCTCGTGTACTACACCAAGCAACACAAATTTCCATTACCGAATGACCTCTTTGTAGACCACATTAATTTGTGGTTCTGCCATCAGGTGCTATGATTACAACTTGTTAGGTGAGCTTACTCTCGAACACACCACGTAGAGCTACTCATGTGAGAAGCTGTCCTCCATCAAATATATCCCTACCTTCTTTAGCTACTGTCCCTGGACCTCATTTATAGTAGTAGAGATACAGACTTTGGGGGGTGATCGCACTAACATACTTTATAAATGGTATTCGGATCGAATTAGTGAATTGCGGATAATGGAATCTTATTCATCCCGTGCACATCCAGTGAAAATTGGACCTCTATTGCATATTTTTANAGTGAATTGCGGATAATGGAATCTTATTCATCCCGTGCACATCCAGTGAAAATTGGACCTCTATTGCATATTTTTATCTAGCCTTCACTTGGACTCTAAACCTTTGGCAGCGCTTTGGCAGTAAAATTAATGGAGCACCAATCTTGAGGAGAAACATGTGTGGTAGAAGGTCAGGAGGGTAGATGCTCTTTATGAATCCCGCAGGGAAATGGACTCCATTATTCATTTTTAGAACAGTGTTCACTGATTTGCACTACATTTCTAACCCTGCAAATAACTTAAGAAAATGATGGTAATGAGTTATAAAGTTAACATTGCTTAAAACCATTAGCATATTTTATGACAATATTTTTATAACTAATAGTTGACGCACTGTAAAACAAACACTAAAGATTGGATTACCTGTTTTTTTGATCTTCTGACCATATCTAGCATTACAGTCATTTCTAATAACTTTGTACCAATTAAGGGCAACATGGTATCACATGTTTTCGTCAATAATGAAGGATTTACAGCATCCACACTGCATTGTCAAATATTTCATTTGTAAGGAACATGGTAATGTGAACAAAAATGTAGGGACGAGAAGTAGAAATGAATAAAAGCAAAGAAGGTCCAATAAATATGGGCTTGGAAATTCACAGTTTACGACATAATGGCAATTGTGTGTTAGTTGGGCTGCCATTGAACTTAGAGTGCCTGGATTATCTAATGCTGTAATGTTGTGTTACAGCAGCAACGGGCATGCCTCGTTTACAATACGGCAGACTTCGCTACAACTGAATAATTTGCAGTATCGGATTGTACAGAATTTCCAGTAAAGAAGAATGACCCCGGATTGCTCGAGCGAATTCTCGAGTCTTTGCAGAGACGACTAGACGGATGCATTCAAGTGCATGGTCAGCATTTTGAACACGTACTGTAAGTGTCTAAAATTAAAATATCCATATTGTACTGTACCATGTGTATCCACGGACTTCACTGTTCAACTCCAACTGTTAATATTATGCATGTTCAATGATATGCATGTGGTGCTAAAGCCACAATTATGACTTGTAATGTCTAGTGATTGATAAATCAAAGTGTCACTATTTATGCTGGCATTCGTACTTAGTATTCAACAGGCCCCAACCTGAATAAAACTGCCATCATCTCGTAAATTTTTAATTTTTGAACACATGTTTACTAGACCTTCTTTGCTTCTCAACATTTGTAGGTCTCATCCCTACATTTTTGACTATCATTTCTGAAACATTCTGTATATTTAATTATCGATCCTACTAAATTCTGGAAAAATTTTCTACAACACTGTAAAAAGGTGGAAACGTTGTAATATCCTGGGGGGGGAGCCAGTTTTGGCCTGTACAGACTTTCAAGTTAAATAATGATGGGTATTCTTACCTAAATTTGGTCCAGATCAGTCTAAAGTTGTAGAACTGAGATTTACGAACCCATTTTAGGGGTTTTCAGTGATTTGGACCCAATCGTTGGCCAGAGCCCATTTTGGTATAAACAGTATTTCATGTTGGGCACTGAAGGACAATTCTGCCAAATTTGGTTCAGATCCTTGAAACAGTGTAGAAATGTATGGGAAACGTACATACAAATTGGTCTGTAAATATACATATATGCATACACACTTACATAGATATATTTCTATATAGTTTTGAACGCTATATGCATGGAAGCGATGTAATTTATGTAACATACAAACAGTGGCTCATTTTACCCTCTTTCACTGTCGTAGGGTTCCNATGCATGGAAGCGATGTAATTTATGTAACATACAAACAGTGGCTCATTTTACCCTCTTTCACTGTCGTAGGGTTCCGAATATCTAGAATTATAGAAATCCATTTTAGGTATTTATTTAGCCAACGTTTGGATACAAAGATCAAAACTACACTAACATGTGTAAAAATGCCACACCAAGAAGGATAAATGTAATTGAAATTAACTTTATGCCACAGAATAGGTACATGGCTATACAAAATTGATTAGGATTANAAGAAGGATAAATGTAATTGAAATTAACTTTATGCCACAGAATAGGTACATGGCTATACAAAATTGATTAGGATTACATAACTGTAGATGATCTCTGTCCTTGAGAATTCAGTACGCTGTGAATCCCACAAATTCTGCAATCAGAGCCCGTAAATGGTGTGGCATGAAATCACAATGAGGACCTGGATATGTTTTTGTGGAATCNCAAATTCTGCAATCAGAGCCCGTAAATGGTGTGGCATGAAATCACAATGAGGACCTGGATATGTTTTTGTGGAATCTTTCTCCATACAGTTTGTATACACGTCCACAAAGCATCAACATGGGTTGATGGAGGACAGTGACAAACATGTCGCCGAACAACCATATTCCAAACATGTGCGATGGGCGATATTTCGTGCGAATACGCAGGCCAGGGAAGTAGTGGTACCCATCCTTCAATGAAAAAGGATTGCACATTCCTCGCTACATGTGGCCGGATATTATCCTGCTGAAATATGGCATGTGGAGTTGACTGAAAGAGGGGCAGTACCTCTGTCTCTAATACCACCATTATGTAGCTGTTGCTGTTCAGATGCCCTTAGTACATACAAGTCGAGATCGCATGTTGTATCCAATAGCTTCCCACACCACCACACTTGGTATTTGTCTTCTACAGCGCTCCACAGTGCAGGCTGCCAGATTGCAGTCACCACAGTAGTTTCCAACACATATGCTGCCATCACTGTAAGACAGGTTGAAGCAGGACTCGTCCGAAAACACTACATCTTGCCACTCAGCACGCCAGCGATGGCGTTCACATTCTCATTGCAGTCTGAGGCATTTGTGGTTTCTGGACAATAGAAGCCGACGCAATGGCATGCTTGCCAGCAGACCAGCCCGCAGCAGATGGCGTCAAACCATCCACACAGACAGGTCTACACACCCATTGCAGAGCTCCAGTGACGAACCAACACCGTGGACGAGGCTGTACGATCCNCAATTTATGGACAAAAAAAACTTAGCGACCTAAAACAATATCATAGTGTACTATTGTCTTATCGTTGTCAAAATTAAGAACTGTAATTAGCACCATTTTTGATAAAACAGTGAATGTCGCATGTAAACTTCCTATACACTGATTTCTACGTCCTACCATTACACTGGCTGAAGTTTTGGAATTTCTGTGTGAATAAAGTTAACTAGTAAAAACAGTATTTCATAATTTTATTCCGTGATGANGGCTGAAGTTTTGGAATTTCTGTGTGAATAAAGTTAACTAGTAAAAACAGTATTTCATAATTTTATTCCGTGATGACATTTTTTTTTTTTTTTTTTTTTCGAATGCTTATAACTTTAATATAGTTGCTAAAGGTGTTACTCAGGCTCAGTTTAGCCAAAGAAATTACGAGTTAAGAATTGATGAATAATTTTATTCTATATAGCTTGTTCATGGCTATTTCAAACTTTTTGAATCAAACCTTTTAAAAATCACCCAATGTGCCCAATGTTTGGTTGTTTCCTAAATACGCCATGTGTTAAAAGCTATATGTGGTTCTATTAACATAAAAGTANATGTGCCCAATGTTTGGTTGTTTCCTAAATACGCCATGTGTTAAAAGCTATATGTGGTTCTATTAACATAAAAGTATCTTTTTACGGTTAAATTTATATGATATATAAGAGGGAGAAAATACGTGTTTTGGTAATGCCTAGCAATGAATGGACTATACTATACAAATCATTCAAGTCATCACGGAATCTTTGGAAATAATAAAGGAGGAAGAATTAAGAAATCAGAATCTTAGGATAGTGAAGTATTTGGTGTTAGTGAGGATAAAAGGAATTGTTTTTGTTGTGAAAAGATACCGAGCATATATCAGAAAAAGATAATAAAGTTAGTGACAAAAACTCAAAGGGTGGGAAAGAAGATTAATTGTCTGGAAGTAAGACTCACATTGTATAATTGTCCGCCAAATACATAATCTGCAGTGTAACTGTTTAATAAGGTGATGGCATTCTGACCACAATAATGTTAATAATTTTTTTCCGCTTTTAAAGTCGGCTGTTTTTATCCTTCCATTATTATATGGGAATCATAAAGTCCGCTCTTGTTTTCTTCTGAAGCTTCATCTTCCGTTACCAGCTTAACTCGTAACCTTTTTTGAAGAAAATGCTATGAAATGTTAAAAAAAAACTAAAGAAAATTAAGTAGCATTTCCTTTGGCAGATTTTGTCATCGATTCCTAGACTACAGCTAAAATGCAAATAATTGTGTAGGTGTTTTCATGAAAAGTATATATGAGATTATTTGATAAATTGTCGTACACAAATTATACTAGGAGTAGACCATTTGGTTATAATCGAGTCTAATTTATGTTCAACATAACGCACTTTGTTTAGCTTTCTTCGAGGTGTTTCTGTTAACAGAGAATTAAAACAATTTGTTNTTTATGTTCAACATAACGCACTTTGTTTAGCTTTCTTCGAGGTGTTTCTGTTAACAGAGAATTAAAACAATTTGTCAATGGTAGATTAACTTAATGAATTTGAGTGAGACCCTGATATCAGATTGTCAATAATTTAAGGATTAAATTGTTTAGTGATTACTTCATATCTGCAATACTCTGAGTCTTCAGTTATCCTGAAACTTAAGTAACGGAGAGTTTCTGCAATACGCTATCGGTTACATTGATTAAGGCAAAAGTTTCAACTAAATTATATCTTACTTATACAGAGTGAGTATAAAATAATACCCCAAATTTGAAGGTCTGTAATATCAAAACTAAACAACAACCTACAACCTTGATTGACCAATACAATAAACCGTTGAGCCGTGAAGTTTGCTTACCAAACATTCGTAAATGTTCAATGTGACCAGAAAGAGCGGCCCGAACGACATCTATGTGATAACCAAACTCGTTCCACGCTCTTGTCAGCATGTCCGGTGTTACGGTTTGGATGGCGTTCGTAACTCTCGATTTGTAGTTTGAGGAGGAAGTGAGCTTGCATAATACACGTCAATGTGAATGTGAAGGGGCCGGTCTGATGTTTCCTTTATATGCCGAGAGATGACACTGGGAGCGTCTGTCGTCGCACTATGAGTATGTGTTGTGTGTTTCTCCACATCACGATGGCGACGGAACAACAGAAGGCGTTCTGTGTTATTAAGTTTGCTAAATGTGAATCGATTACGACTGTTCAACGTTAATTCCGTCGCAAATATGGACGACGTCCTCCCGATAGGTGGGATATCAAACGTTGTATCGTCAGTTCCGTGACGCAGGTTGCCTTCGCAAAGGCAAAAATTCCGGGTGGCCAAGCGTGTCCGAAGAGAATGTGCAACAGATTCAACACGCGTTCGTTCGCTGTCCGAGAAAATCAACTTGACAAGCTAACTGGGAAATGCAAATTTTTCAATCGACGGTATGGACAGTATTACGAAAGCGATTGCCGTATAAACCTTACAGGTTTGTACAAGCTCTTACAGAATGGGATAAAAAACTGAGACTTCATTTCTGCGCGTTCGTTCTTGCCCAGAACGACGTAGACAATGCCTTCGTGTCTAATGTGGTTTTTAGCAATGAAGCGACGCTCCATACAAATGAAAAGATGAATCGGCACAACGTGCGGGTATGGGGTCAGGAGCATCCACATGAAACCCCCGAACACAAGCGCGCTTCCCCCAAAGTGAACATGTTTTGTATAGTATCCAAAGACACTGTCTTCGGCCCTTTTTTTTCACAGGACCACTATACTGGAATCCCTTATTTGGACATGCTTACAGAGTGGTTGTTTCCTCAGTTAGAAGAGGCGGTGGGGGACTTCATTTTCCAGCAGGAAGATGCGGCACCCCATTGGCACTTTGCTGTTCGCGGATACCAGAACGAGACGTTGCCGCGACGCTGGATTGGTCGAGGAGGAGCTGGTGACCAGGCTCTTCATCACTGGCCTCCAAGAAGCCCAGATCTAACCCCATGCGATTTTTTCTATGGGAGTACATAAAGGATCGAGTGTTTCGTCAACCATTGCCGGCTAACATTGACGACCACAAAATAAGAATTACGGATGCCATCCAAACCGTAACACCTCACAGTCTGACAAGAGTGTGGAACGATTTGATTATCGGATAGATTTCGTACGGGCCGCTCATGGTGGTCACATTGATCATTTATGAATGTATGGTAAACAAACTTCACGGTTTCACGGTTCATTTGAGTGGTCAATGAAGGTTGTAGGTTGTTTAGTTTGGTATTATAGACCTTCAAAGTTGGGATATTCTTCTATACTCTCTGTATATATAATGACACTATTTTAATTATAAAAGTAGTTAGAAATGAGGAATTGTAAGACACCTGGTGTCCTGGCGAGGACTGGGGAACTACCACCGACCATCTTGTACACTGTTTTCCCTATTTTCTCCTATGGCAGTCATCTTGACAGCCAGTACAAGATGAAAATGGCCACATTTGCCAGAAAATTTCCCTAATTTTCCCCAAAAAATAAGTATTACACAATCCGACTAACAGTTTTCAAGGGTGCACAACGCGGATGGATCCAGCTGAAAAAGCTGAAAATTGTCAATGTCAGCCGGAATGTGCAAACAGGTACGCTAGACTTTCGAAAGAGACTCGGCTCCGTTTGACTACGCGAGGTTCTTGAAAGGGTTTCGTCACTGAATGACTACGCAAGGCTCTCGAAAGGGTCTCGGTCCCGATTGGGTACACGAGGCTCTCCAAAGTGCCTCGGCTCCAATTGAGTACGCGAGACTCTCGAAAGTGTCTCGGGTTCGATTGGGTACGCGTCGCTCTCTAAGGTTCTCATTACTGATTGAATATGCGAGGCTCTCATTGCAAACTTATAAGCATATTTCGCCGTAATTCCCGAACCGTTTAAGATACATTCGCCAAATTCGTAACATAGATTTCACATCCGACAAGGTAAATGATCGTAAGGTCATTTATGTCCTATGCGTACTTATAAGCATAGTTGGCAGTAATTTCAGAACCGGTTAAGATACAGTCACCAAATTCGTAACATACGAATCACCCCCTGACAACGAAAATGACTGCAGGGCCATTTATGCCCTAAGCGAACTTATAAACATAGTTGGTCGTAATATCCGAACTGTTTAAATACAGTAACTAAATTCATAACATATGCAACACCCCCATCAACGAAAATGATTGCAGGGTCATTTATGCCCTATGCTTATTTATAAGCATAGTTTGCAGTAAGTTCCCATCCATTTAAGATACAGTCACCAAATTCATTACACACCCATCACCCTCATCAACGAAAATGATCGCAGGGTCATTTATGTCCTATGTGTACTTCCAAGCATAGTTGGCCATAATTTCAATCCCTTTTAAGATAGAGTCACCAAATTCATAACATACACAAAACCCCTATCAACGAAAATGATCGCAGAGTCATTTATGCCTTATGCATTTATAAGCATAGTTAGCTGTAATTTCTGATTCAATTAAGATACAGTAACCAAATTCGAAACATAGAGATCGCCCCCGACAACGAAAATTATCGCAGGGTCATTTATGACCTTGGCATACTTATGAGAATAGTTGGCCGTATTTTCCGGATAGTTTAAGATACAGTCACCAAATTCATAACATGCACAACAATCCCAGCAAAGAAATTGATCGCAGGGTCATTTATGCCCTAAATGCTCTTTCTCGAGGTAGCCAACAACACTGCACCCTTACTGTGCTAGAGCTTACCCAGCATATGTTTGATGTGAATAACATGATGGCTACATGCGATCCATTCCACGGCTGTTACCTCACAGTTGCTACAGTCTTCCCTGGCCACGTGTCCAAGAAGGAGGTAGATGAGCAGATGCTGAACACCTAGAGCAAGAACAGCAGCTGCTTAGTTGAGCGGATCCCGAACAATGTGAAGACTGAAGTTTAAGATATAGTCACCAAATTCATAACATAGGCATCGTCCCCGACAACGAAAATGATCGCAGGGTCTTTTATGTCTTTTGTGCACTTATAAGCAAACCCGGTCGTAATTTACGAACCGCAGGTGTGCAGGATCTGAAATAGCACATACATACACATTGGCCTGCACGCACTCATCAATACCCACCACCACCCTTGTCGCATGACAGTGCAAGTCTCTACCAACTCGATACACCTTAGCGACAGTTAGTCTCCCTTAACTGACCAATAACCTCCAGAATGGATATATAAATGTGAAAACGTATACATAAAAAAAATTCTGCATGGATAACCTACAACATACTGTGATATACTAAAGGCCAGATATATACAAAAAGCAATATATATACAAATGTGACACATGCACAATGCACATAGTTGTGGAGACTGTAAAATACTTATATGATAATATAAACGATCATCATCAGTCGGCAGCTCGAGTCATCGCTAATATAGGTAACCCTTAACAACCGGTCATAGAATGAAAATAATAAAGTAATTTATATAATAAAAATGTTAACAAGCCATACATAGCCGAGGGTTACATTAAAACACGCATGTGTTAATATAAATAAACACTGACAACCTAATGCTAGGATCGGTGAAATCGTGTGTAAAAGATATGAAACTGTCCTATGAATAAAAAAATTGCACGCACATCGAGCGTGGTATGCTATGTTCGGCGAAAAATTACCATCGTGAGGTATGTGGAAACGATAAAAGGTCAAAACTGCTACATTCTATTGAAAACAGATTTAATAAATATTATATAAATAAAATAATATTTAGAAACACTTACCGACAATTGCATTTTACACGAGTGTCAGATACTTTTCAATATGTTATATGATACCAGACAAGACCAAGCCCTCCCAGACAGTACAACAGAATAGCAAACTACTTCCTTACGAACTGACTAAAACGAAAATTGCCAAATTAAAAGCACAGACAACACTCGCAGCAGCAGAACGCGTCCGACCCAACCTTTGTTGTGAGATCAACTAACCTAGTTGGAGAACCTGTAAGACAGCCCAAGAGATCGACCACATTCTAGCAGCGCGAGTACCGGAAGCAGGTCTCGCCATGATGATGCGAGGGTTGCATATCATTAACTGAGAGAGCAGGTTTCAGGGCGGGAGATGGGTCACGCGCACATGCACATCCCTTAACGAAGGAAGGGTGCATCTCCTTAGCCGAGAGAGAGTCGCGCCAGACTCCAGAGTGGTAGACCAGTCGAGTCACACATAGAAATCCCTTTACGAGTGGAATTCAATTATACAGTATAAAATAACAATGTATCTTGTTTTAAATACTATGTTTATATATGTGTATACTTATTTGAATACATATTATTTATGTAGTACTAGAACCATAAGCACATGCAGATGACACTGCTATGCACTGAGACAAACAGATTAAAAAATATAATCATAATTATTTTAAAAGTAAATAGTAATTGGCATTTACTAGCATATACATATGTGTGAGCATCGTACGCTCTGGTTATGCTAGGTGAATAAATTTCCACTGTGAAGTGCGGAAACGGTAAAATCAACACAACTATACACTAATGCAAACTAATATTTAAAAAAAAGAAAAGAAAAATAGTTATAAGCACTTACCAACCATCCCAAACACATCTTACAAGTACAGGTCCCTTTATGAGAGCAATTAGTTATACAGTGCAAGTTAACAATTTGTTGCGTTGAATATAGCATGCACATATATTTTAAATATTGCTTCGAATAAACTGGTGTTGGTAGAGGATATCGCTTCCGCCCACCCTACTCACTTTTAGGTCTGTGAAAGTAGTTTGTACCACCACACATCACTCAGAACTTCATTCTCTCGTCGACAAGGCATTGTGAAAACTAAGGACGCTGTTCCGGTGTTCAGAAAATTTTATTAGCTATCACGACAAACAGAAAGTTTAAATCACTTGCAGCACTCGTCAAAGATACCAATCTTGCATACCTCCCTAAAGAATTCCTTCTCATATATGCACAACACGAAATGAAATTCATCTACAAACACCTACCTGTCTATCAGTAACAGGACGAAGTAATTCTCAGCTGTCTCTCATTTCTAATATATTTTCAAGGTAGCGTACTGATGCAAACAGATATAAAAAAGTAATTATAAAATCAAATTTGTTATACCCCTTTAACAATCTGTGTATATTGTGCATGCATTGTGTGCTACACTTACAGTTTGTCGGAAAAAAAATTATTTTGCGAAGTCGAATAGCACAGGTGTGATAAGGACAACACTGCTACACACACCGATACAAACAGATATAAATATATATTGTGAAGGAAAAATAATTATAAGCATTCGCCAACCATCGCAATTACATATTACACACAAGCATCGAGTGCTGTATACTTATGTGTTAAATGATGCTATAAATTACCAGACTGCCTTGGTCTGAACAACAGAATAGCAAACGACTTTCCCTCGAGCCGAATGAAAAGAAACTATCACTTTCAGTGTACAACTAACACTCGCATCACTAGCAGCGGAACACAATCAACCCGGCCACCGTTGCGCGATCACCCAACAACATTGCTATCTGTAAGGCAGCGTCACGAGATCAACCCGCCCTCGTCGAAGGGAGGATGCATAACAATAGCCGCGAGAGACGCGTCAGGCTCCGGGGTAGTAGATTAGCCAGGACACACACATGTGCTTCCTCTTTACGGGAAGAATACTGGTATACCGTGAAAAGTATCAATATATCCCGTTTTAAATACTTAATATATATATATACACACACATGTAATTGGAGGGTGACCAGAGTTCTTATAAAGCAACGAGGTGCATCATCACCCTTGGTGCGTGGTCATCTCCAGTTGAATAGCGCGGAGAGTGCAAGCCAGTGTTGCGTGATGGCACCACCAGATCCGCCCCCGAGTGCGACTGAATTAAAGTATGTTCACCCTCCTAGCTCTTTCAAACACAGAAGACCTGGTGGCTGCAAATGCCTCTCTTAGCTATTAATGTAAACTCAGTGGAAGCACAGGCCACACTGGGTGTCCTGTCTATCCATGCTTGGTATACATTACCGACCAAGTAAGCAACTCAACACATACAAGTACTATACTTACACTGCTTTTGACAAAACATACTTCTTACATAAACTATTGAGATTTTATAGGAAAATGTATCAGGCTCCTGGGTGGCAGACTAATTGAGTCGCACATGCACATCCCTTTACGAGTGTAATTCNTATAGGAAAATGTATCAGGCTCCTGGGTGGCAGACTAATTGAGTCGCACATGCACATCCCTTTACGAGTGTAATTCTGTTATGCAGTACAAACTAACAATTTGTTAAGTTTTAAATACAATATATATACATAAATATTTGTACATTANAAGTTTTAAATACAATATATATACATAAATATTTGTACATTAACTGATTTGATTTCATATCGTCTATATTACCAGAACTGTAGGCACATACGAAACAACGCCTATTTAAACCATTAGTCACCCAATAGAGGTGGTACAACTACACTCTGAGACAAAAAATTTAAAAAATTAATTACAAAAGCAAATAGTTATATGCATTAACCAACAAATGTTTATCGCGTGAGCATCGTGCACAGTANTATAGGAAAATGTATCAGGCTCCTGGGTGGCAGACTAATTGAGTCGCACATGCACATCCCTTTACGAGTGTAATTATGTTATGCAGTACAAACTAACAATTTGTCAAGTTTTAAATACAATATATATACATAAATATTTGTACATTAACTGATTTGATTGCATATCGTCTATATTACCAGAACTGTAGGCACATACGAAACAACGCCTATTTAAGCCATTAGTCACCCAATAGAGGTGGTACAACTACACTCTGAGACAAAAAATTTAAAAAATTAATTACAAAAGCAAATAGTTATATGCATTAACCAACAAATGTTTATCGCGTGAGCATCGTGCACAGTATGTTAGGTTAGGCGAAGAAAGTTCAGTTGTGAAGCGGTAGAAAAATAAAGTGTTTTCATGAAAAGTAAATTTGAGATTGTTCATAAATTTTCGTATACAAATTATACAAGAATTAGACTATTTGGTTTTATAATCGTGCCTTATTTATTTTCAACATAACGAACTTTGTTTAGCTTTCTTCGAGGTGTTTCTGTTCACAGAGAATTAAAACAATTTGTAAATGGTAGATTAATATAATGAATTTGTTTGGTGATTGCTTCATATCTGCGGCACTGTGAATGTTCAGTTGTCCTGAGACTGAAATTACTGAGACAGTTTCTGCAATACATTATCGGATATATTCTTATAAGCCATAAGCTTTAAATAATTGTATCTTACTTACATAATTATGGTATACATAATTAAATATATATTGTATATAATATTTTATATAATTATGGTATATTTAAACAATTATTTCTTTTTTTTTTCGAGTTTCCTGTAGGTACGACAGGGACATGCTATAGTTTTTTTGGACTGCTGGTCTAAAATAAATTATATACGAATTTTAAAGTGTATCCTACGAGATACCGAAATTAAAGTATGCCATAACAAATTGATGGTGCACAAAAAGGAATCTAGGAGATTATGTACCATAATTATGGCAACAATATTTATACCCTACCTCACTCCATAGGAGGTTAGGCCCTTTGAACTTTTAACCCCCTATCCTACCCACCCAAATTTCACCCCTTCACCCTTTTTTGTATTCGGAAATTTTTTGTAGTCCATTTATATAAAATTCTATATATATAACATCATATATAGCTCTGGTGCATATATAGCACAATTAAATTTACATTTATTTAGGATGTATTAATTTAGTATGTATTAATTTTGAGGCGATATCATCAAAGCATGTCCTGATAATATAAGACCTGTAATGAGTTTGTTCCATTGCAATGAGTTCAATGTTGTTTGTAGGTTTTCTTTACAGACATTGTTTCATTGTGCAGAGCTATTACAGATTGTCCTGAAGTTGCAGAACCTTAAGTCACCAAAAAAATGTTTCTTAAATATGTTTAGGGCCAGACAAGCAAAATGCATTTCGTATTCTCAGTCTCGTTTATTTTTAAAAAAATAAAATACCAAAAAAAAATTTCATTTAGGGCTTTCCAAGTAGACACGAAGCATAGATTGAGTGTAGCACCATACACGTTAGTCACCGTACTGTGTCAGTAATGGTGTAAGTTGCACAAACCAATGTCCTCACTACTATTTATTTTTTTGGGAGACGACTGCTTTATCCAATGAATAAAGCTTGTTCTTGGTAATCGCTTTTTCTGGAGACTGACGGTTAGTCAATTTTGAGGGAAATATGTGCTGGAGTTTCTCAGGAAATAAAATACTATTTGAAGAGTGGTTGGAAATGTAAAATGAAAACGTAGTTGACCTACAAACTTATGACTGCTCAACTTGCATTTAAATCGCGTGAACGATATTTGCGATAGGATACGTATTTTTCTTACAGCTATTTTGGTATTATCGGAAATGCCATATCTTCTGCCAAAATGTGTAAGGAATTGTTAAGGCAACTAAATGGTTCCCTAGCTTATGAATTGCTTTTAATTGTGGTTTGCATCCATGCACGATGAATTGTAATATTTGGTGATAGAATAAATTTAATAATTTTAAATGTTTAAAGATATTTATTATTTATTATTCTGAAGGTAATTTGTTATTCTGTTACATATTTGAAACACAATTGGGAGGTCTACATCCTAACACACCAGTCTGGAGCTGGTGTTGATAGAGAGAACNTGTTACATATTTGAAACACAATTGGGAGGTCTACATCCTAACACACCAGTCTGGAGCTGGTGTTGATAGAGAGAACGTCTGTTTAATTTTCTGCTCTTTAATTATAGGAGTTATCATCTGGAAAGCCACCGATGAACGTGTACATATTGGATTATTGCTGGAGTTAAGAAGCACTGCAGACGAGAGAGAACGTCTACTGTGACTGACCATTTTATTTTCTGTTCTTCTTATTCAATACAATTTCTCAACCTTTCTATTTCTTTGGAAGTGAAGGATTGTGACCGTTTGACGCAGCTTCTCTTGAAAATATATCGTCTCTCAGAAAAAGAATATTTGGATCACAGTCCCTGGTTTGCGATGGACGAATATGCAGAATTATTATTTCTTGCAGGAATGTGTTTACCGGTTGATGGCAAGTGAAGTCTTCCCTAGTCTTGCATAATTTAAGAATTGTGTTGTAACAAATGTGAACCGTTGCTCAACTCTGTGTGTGTATCTACACATACACAGCCAAATCACATTATTATGACCAACTTCTATAAGTGCTACATGCAGCATGTAGCCCATGCCATATGGCCCATGATGTAAGCTAGTGAATCGGGTATATAATGCTACCAACAGACTGGCTGTACACAGTACTGTCATGGGTAAGGGAAGCGATTTAACCGAGATCCAAAAACCGATGAACATCGGCTTTTGGGCAGTGGGGACAGCATTTCGGAAACACCGACGTTTGTGAACTGTTCGCGTGCCTCTGTGGTAAAGGTGTATCGTGAGTGGACGAATAACACCATTGGGAATAACCGTGTTGGAAACTGCAGAGCTCCATGCACCAATTATGTCCGAGGTGAACTTAGACTACCATGGTTCATAAGGGTCAGCCAACAGACTGCTGTGAAACAGCCACCGTCTAAATTAAACCGGGAGGAACCAGATATGTGTCTACCGCAACACTTCAGCGAACTCTTCTGCAAATGGAGTTCTGGAGTATATGGAGTGTGACTGCACACATGATGACACAGGTGCATTCACGAAAACGACTGAAATTTTCTCGGAAGTATTGCGACTGGACCGCTGCTGATTAGCGACGGGTAACCTTCTCCAACGAGTCACATTTTCAGCTGCATAGAACATATGTACGTCTGCATGTCCGACGAGAACAGACACCCTGCATACATTGTTGGACAAACACAAGGCGGTGGGGGCAGTGTTATGGTCTGGGGAATGTTCTCGTGGTATTCTCTAGGTCCCATTACCTATGTGAAAGGTACTCTAGATCGAATAGTTATGAATCTATCCTCGGATATCATGTCCACTTGTACATGATGATTGTCTTTCCTCGGGAAGATGGGATCTTCGAGCACGATAATGCGCCTTGTCACCCGCTAGAAGTGTCCTCGTGTGGGAGGAAGTGCACGATCATAATTACAACCTTATTCCCCGGCCCCCAAACAGTTCCGATCACAATCCAATTGAACATATGTTGTACCACCTCGATCATCGTGTTCACCGTCTGTCTCCAGTGCCACGTACCCATCAGCAATTGTGGGACATACTGTAGAGAGCATGGTTCTAGAAACTTGTAGAGAACTATCAGTACTTGACAGTCAATGCCAGCTCGTCTAGCTACTGTCCATGCTACGAAGGTACGGTTACTCTGGAACTAGCAGGTGATCATAATAATATGATTCGACTGTGCGTGTTACTGAATGTTTGCAACCTTTCTCTGAATATACATGTTTTGGAAACATGTGTACAAACTCGAGCATGTGAATCGTCACAGGAAAATAAAAATATTGATAAAGGACACCCATTGTCCATCTCAAATAATAAGGGCAATCGAAGCCCTTAAAAACGGAGAGCGGCAAGCATGTGTCATTTTTGTGCAAAGTACTTGTGCTATAGGAACACAAATTGGTATACGAATTAATTAAACTAATATCGTGGATAAAACGTAGGTATGGTATATCGAACATAAATCCATCATGTAAATTATATGGTTTGGCACCCTTCGAGCGCATGTAACTTTTACGCCACGAGGTTAAATGCATTCTGAATCCCATCGGATGAACCGGAATGTCATAACTAGCAAATAAGAACCCCTAGTTACAACTATCTAGGACTAACCGTTTTCATGTAAAAATCAAACGATGGGTACAGTGGTAGCAAAGCCGTGGCCTGGTGGGTATGCAACACATCCCGCATGCAGTGGTAAACACATGTTGGTAGTTTGATGCACCTTGTTACACATCACATCTAGTTCCTCTTTCCCCACTCCTGAGCAGTGTAGTTACCCACCCCGTCTGCCCGAGCGGTCTGTTATTCGCAGCTGGCAACTGCTTCGATTCACTAGGTACTGCAGAAGTGTGAACATGGACGAGTACACAAATTCTGAAATGACTGGCATGGTCATGGTGTACCGTTAAGTGAGAGGCAATGGCGGGGCAGCTGCGCTTGTATGCAGCTAAAGATACTCTGCACATCACCCGAACCACCAGACNAAGTGAGAGGCAATGGCGGGGCAGCTGCGCTTGTATGCAGCTAAAGATACTCTGCACATCACCCGAACCACCAGACATTCGCACACCGTACACAGCGACTACGGGAAACAGGCATTTTACAGCGTCGATGTGGACCTGGTCGATAGAGAACTGTCCGGATTTCGCGGTTTGAAGAGGCAGTCTTATAGAATATAGCGGACAATGCTTCGGTGAGCCCCACCCCCCTTCCCAAGTATCGCACGGGGGAATGAAAGTATCGAATGGCGTAGTATGGCGTGTCCTCGATGAACAGCTGATGCGACCATACCATGTGCGTGGAATACAAGCAATGGGGCCAGCAGATTATGCCCCTCGGCTAGAATTTTGCTGGTGGTTCATGTAGTAGTGTGAAATTTATCCTGATTTTCCGGCGATTATAGACAAAGCCACGTTCACACAGGAGGGCTATTACAACAGGTGTAAATGTTGCATGCAATCAAACGACGCCAACACCTATTATTTACATGATGGGGGTGTGTACGACGTACCATACCTTTATTTTATCCTAGATCTGAGTTTTCTTAATCCGTAACCAATTTGTGTTCCTCAAACACAAGTTTTCTGCATAATATCCCAAGTAATATGATTCTCGCTCACCGCCTTTAAGGACTTATACAGACCTTATTATTTGAGATGAACCGTGGTTTCCCTTATTTTTTATGTTAACGAATCACATGTACGAGTTTGAACACATGTTTCCTAAACATGTTGTATGAGGTTTTAATAAATATGTTTAAGATAAAGAGGAGAGTAAACTGTCACCAAGAAATAAATGGCATAATACGGAAGGTGGAATTCAGTAATTTTAGCATTTCTCTTGGTGGAAATTCTGTTACATGTTGTGCTACAAGAAAACAAATGGAGTTTATTGGTTCATGCTTTTAATAAAAATATGCCAAGTGTGGGAAAGTGATTCACTGAAAATAAATGTATTACACACATTACTAAATTATCAAATAAGAATGGTAAAAGTAATTTTTGATAAGGTTGGTTTTAATCTTACATATTTAAGCTTAAGCTATACTTTTTCCCCCAAAAAATGATGTTACTATAACTGATACACATGTATTTTGTGCAAGAAAGCTTATTATTTATATTTGTTTATGAGTATACATATCTGGAATCATTTTATTGTCCATCCAACAACTTAAACGGAAATTAGTAATATCGNTATTTGTTTATGAGTATACATATCTGGAATCATTTTATTGTCCATCCAACAACTTAAACGGAAATTAGTAATATCGCTACAGGTGAGACGCAATACTGCTTTTAGAAAGCCTTGTAGCACTTCAAAGGAGCATTGAACTATATGACGGACTCTGTGGCCATGAGGAGTTATGTATAACTGAGTTTAAATATTTTCTTTATATGTATACAAATATGATAAGTAAATTCAGCAATTATAGAAGCATAGCTTATTGGGTAGGATATATGCTCAATAATAAAAGAATAAGTGATATTGAAATGCAGAAGGAGTAGGTGAATTCTTGTACATAAAGAAGTTTATAGGGNTATTTGTTTATGAGTATACATATCTGGAATCATTTTATTGTCCATCCAACAACTTAAACGGAAATTAGTAATATCACTACAGGTGAGACGCAATACTGCTTTTAGAAAGCCTTGTAGCACTTCAAAGGAGCATTGAACTATATGACGGACTCTGTGGCCATGAGGAGTTATGTATAACTGAGTTTAAATATTTTCTTTATATGTATACAAATATGATAAGTAAATTCACCAATTATAGAAGCATAGCTTATTGGGTAGGATATATGATCAATAATAAAAGAATAAGTGATATTGAAATGCAGAAGGAGTAGGTGAATTCTTGTACATAAAGAAGTTTATAGGGNTCAATAATAAAAGAATAAGTGATATTGAAATGCAGAAGGAGTAGGTGAATTCTTGTACATAAAGAAGTTTATAGGGGTTACGTAAAAAAAAACTAATAAATTAAGAACAAAATCAATTATGTGAAGAGTGCCAAAGTTTACATGTAAGTGCAATTAATGTGTTATATAACCAAAACGACAACCATAAATTCGATTGTAGCACACTATGTCATAGCACAAATAACATTAACACATATCGGTTTGAAAACTCTGTATGTTGAATAATAAAGTAAGTAAACTCAGAAAGGTTCCCTTGAAAGATTATTCAAATTAAGTATCACATAGAAAAAACATTAAATTATGCAAAAGCATTACAATCAAATTCCTTCTTGATCACAAATAACTTGATGATTTAATCACAAAACTTGATGAGTTTATAAAACTGAAATACAACTTCCAAAGAATATAAATGGAAAATTACTATATGCCAAACTTTACATTCCTATTAAAACAATTATTAAGAAAATTTGACTAGATTCAAATTCGTGACCGATTGGAAAGGAGGGCAGCAATTTAATCTCAGTAAAGCCTCCATTTATTAAAAATGCACACATTAAAATTACTATTAAAAAATTATGGTTTCGGCGGAGGCAGTCAAACGACCCATCAAAGCTCCAACCGAATAAAACTGTTGCAAACTTCCAACATTCAAAACACATATGTGAAACAGTCCAACACGAGAGTCGTGGAAAGCACAAATAAATTAAAATGATTTAATCTTGGGCGGCGAACAAGACAATACACTTTAAATCAAGGTAACACAGTAACACTACGTTTTACTTTAACCAAAACAGAATTTTGTCCGGCAACTGAAACCACAATTTGGAAAAATAAATACCATTACTCCTTATCCAAGACGAACACAACTTTCCACACAAAACAGTAATACAATTAAAAAGAGCCCAACAAACTCACGGAAAACATTGTCCACGACTCGACGAAAATTAGGCGCTAAAGCTCGGGGCCTTAGGCAACAAGTCGAATTCTGGTGAACCACATCGCGGCATCTACGTCCAGGAGGAGGATAAGTGCGGTAGTTGAACCACTTCGATGTTCTCATGCAGGCGACATGGTCAGGCGACGGCAGGGCGGGGAATAGGAAGAACCCAGTCGGGCAGAGGCTTAAATAAACTATCAGATAAGAATAAAAAAATTATGACGAAGTAGCGGATGGGAAAGCGATGTTGGGTTGTACAGCGGATGAAAGAGGAGGGGATCAGAGCGAAGCAAAGAGTTTACCACTGAGTCGAGTTGGAATCAAAGAAAATGTCTTGCGCGAGGGGGCTCTTGCGTGTCGCAACACATTGCAATGTTCCTTCCGAAAGTCAATATGCGCGGTGCTGTATAAGACGGAAATGCGCTGTAGTTGACAACCCTACGGATAGTTGGAGTAAGTCAGTGAAGAGATTTGGGCGGCTCTTGACAACGACCTATTGAGAGGGTGAAGCGAGCGGAATAAAAGAGCGAGGAAAACGGTAAATATTCGAGAAAACTCGCTGACCAGTCGCATCGTAAGGCATGATTCCCACATGCGAAAATCCGGGAGTGACCCCGCCGGGAATAGAACCCAATTTGCCTAGGTGGGAGGTGAGTAGACTAACCACTACACCACCACGGTCTCAGATAGATGGAACATCAGGCAATAAAATGTGGATGGAAACAGTGATATGTCTTCAATAACAAAACCGGATGAACAGGTTGTGGTTAGCCATTGCCCTTCACAATGTAGTAGATATCCAGACATAATCTACCTTTAAAAAAATTTGCAGTTGTTGGTGGCAAAATAAAATTCGTGCTATAGAGCTGGGTGTCCAATTTCGTGGTGTTATCTAAACCAAGCCGTATTACAATGTTTCAATATATTCCACAAACCAGGGATTGTGCCAAGTAGGCAGAGTAGGTACGTGCAAGTTGGGACATGTAGAAGTCGGCAGGAGCATACATGTTTGCAAACGGTATGACTTGATTAAGTTATTATTCTCACCCAATCCTTTAAAAATTTAACTTTCAGTGACAAGTAGGAAAAATTATATTTTCGCGCGTTTTGATTTCAAAATCCTCTGCAGGTAAATGTGAATTCGGAAATATTTAATCATTACAGTGCACAACTTCGTGCTAAAAGAGAATGTTTAAAATTTTACTAGACGTATGTAATGTTTTTATTTCTACTTATTTTCTTCTTCGCATACATGATGTTCATTTCAGTATCATCCCAAATGGCTGTGGGATACATCGAAGACAGAAACTTGCCTCGATTTTATTCGAAAGAGGGATTTTTACCATCAAGTCATTGCCATATGTTGTCGCAAACTTTGCGTTAACTCAAAGTTTTGCTCTGAAGAAAAATATAGCGATCGTCGCAAGGAATAGTGGACATAATCGCTGAAACGTAATCTGAAACTTGGTACAACGCAAAGTTGTGTTCGGAAGCAAACTAGCCTCGACAAACGAAATTAAACACTGTGCATGGTATGGCGTATTTATTACGAAACGACACCACAAGAAGGAATATTCAGTTCGTTAGATTTCATTGCTGAGTAAAATTCACGTTTCCCAAAGATTCTTTGTCTCAAAACAACACATATATTTCTAGTCTCTTAATTAAAGCTGTAGATTATAGAATATATGTGTTTTGAGACAACGAACATTTGGTAAACGTGTATTTTACTCAAACTAGGGAATCTAAAGAACAGAATAATCTAGCTTGAAGGATTACTTTATAATAAGTAATTCATAGCACAAGTAGTATATAATTGTGTGCATAATTTTTTTAGCACGTAATGCACAATAAAACAAATGTGTTTTTATAAATACATTTCAGTCATAAAAAAGTTTTATCATTTATTTAATTGGAGAGAAATAATTTATAATAACTATTATGTTTGAACACTGAAAAAAACTCTACATTAAAAAAAAGGTATATCTAAGCAATTTTGAACTTCCAATAACATGCTAACTATACTTCAAAAAGCATCGGTGCGAAACACTATACTACTGTGTTCATTATGTTCAGACAACTCTCTACAATTTAAGTTAGACTTGGACAACTGTTAGTATAATTGTACTACATTTTGCATAGCCGTCAAACATTCAATATAATGCACATTGTAGTATCTGTTAAAGTGGCATTTCGTATAAAACTCTTCCTGACAAGAACAGAACTTAATTTGGTTCATTGTTATTCTTAACACGTAATAAATAACACAATAATGTGTATGTAAATTGTATTATATATATTTTTAAAATGTATAAACAATATGTACGGTGAGAATAAAATTATCTAGTTAAAACACGGAAATATAATTTTTCACTCAAATAAAATAAAAAAGACAGACACGAACACAGTTTGGCCCATGTCCAAGGGCAGCTGTGCTGTCCGCTACTCTAGACGGCACAAGATATGTAGTAGACTCATTACAGGATATGCACACATCAGATAGACGGATACGTATGAGCTACACGACTGCTGGAAAATATACGTAGGCCTACTCGTTTTGAAAACACGCTCGGGCGTGTGTGTGTGTGTGTATGTATGTGTTTGTGTGCGTGCTCCGATCATTCCAGATGGCTGAAGGACAATGACGAAGCAAGCTGCGGCGCCGCACGGAACAATGGGCCAATGTAGCGCCATCCTGTAGCTGATGTNGAAAACACGCTCGGGCGTGTGTGTGTGTGTATGTATGTGTTTGTGTGCGTGCTCCGATCATTCCAGATGGCTGAAGGACAATGACGAAGCAAGCTGCGGCGCCGCACGGAACAATGGGCCAATGTAGCGCCATCCTGTAGCTGATGTTGGTTTAAACAAGCACCCGCCTCAGACTACGCTTCCTTCGTTATTTTATTATGATATCAGGAGTTCAAGTAGGTAACATTATGCATTGATACATTCTGTAAAGTAATTTTGAGTTGACAATACCGCATATCGAATTTCATCTGAACATATAGCGAAACCAGCTAATGTTATAAGGCATTTCACGTCTTCGTGAGTCCTCGGTGGGTCTTTTTAAACATGTTGCTTTAATGTTGCCCACAGATAAAAGTACACAGGCATAAAGTCCGGGGAATGTGCAGGCCATTTCATGTTTCCAGACCGACCAATCCAATTACCACCAAAATATATGTTAAAAACCATTGTACTTCTCTGTGCAGAATGAGCAGGGCATCCGTCGTGTTGGAACCAGACGGATTGTCTAATGACCAGTGGCATGTCTTCCAATAAATGTGTCAAATAGCATCGTAATTATTACATCTTCGTACGCACTGTTGAGGAGTGTTAATAAAAATTATCATTCCATTTGAAATAACAAAGTTGACCTTTGTGTCTTCTTTAAACTTCCACATACGGGGAAGTATGTGGAAGTATCTATCTATTTATTAACTCCTTGCACCCAAGCGCTTTTGTCTGAAACATTTTATTCTACCACTGAAAGTGGCAGTGTTATTTAGGTGTCCTGCAGATGATTCATCTTATATATAAATATATTTACATTCTTTTTCTGTGACATTCAAATAATTTGCAAAACATGAATACGTTTCAAGTAGACAGAAACTACTATTTCTTAGCGCCATATTTAATCACAACCGTTTTAGTTAACGAGGTAATGGGAACTCATAAAAAATGAACGCTATATCCTCTCGCTGCCTCAGACGCAAATGATAAGCGCGCTATCTGTCACTTCCGTTTAGTTTGCGACCATTTTTTATCGTCGGTGCAAATTTTGCGTTCGCAATTTGAACGGTTGTAATAATAAATGAAGCAAAAACTGCTTTGCAATTCTATTATGACCGTGACGCTGGGAAACGCAAAACAGTTTTGTGTTCGACCACGACGAAAAATCATACTTTCCATTAGTTCTGATTACGACTGATCAGTTTGCGAACGCAAAGTTTGCGTCGACTATTAAAAACGGTCGCAATATCAATGTGGGAGACAGATACCGTGCAAATAGTTTGCGTCTGAAGCAGTAACAGAAAATGACGGGTATTTTTCCTGAGTTTCCATAACCTCGTCAACTAAAACGGTGGCGATTAAATAATGGAGGTTAGTAACAATTTCTTGTCTATAATATAAACGTAATCACGATTCGCAAATTATTTCAAGGTCGCTGAAAAAGAATACATCTTTGTTTTCAAGACAAATACTAAAATATTTAAGCAGTCGCGTTGCCCCTACGTATCTGTCAGTCTTAAAAAATATATATCATGTAGTGAGCTAACTAAGTTTCTTGTACCGTCTAGCATATGGATAGCACTACTGCCTGAAGACAAGTAGTAAATATATTTGTGGGTTCGAATCCAACAACGTGTAATTATAATTTTATTATATTTTATGTAAGTGAGCAGTTATTTTTTCGGTGTTTTAACTTGTTCATTTAGCTATTTGTTTTTTGCCATACACATTATTTATGAATGTTATTAAATATATTAATTTATATTCACGTACACACTATTATTCGTTATTTATTATGTTTTAAGAATATAAATGAACGTAATTAAGTACTGTTCTTGGTAGGAAGGGTTTATTAAAAATGCTACTTTAAGGGAGACTATTCTGTTTATTAATTACACGTTTGATGACGATGCAACATGTAGCACAATTTGTGCTAACAGTTGTATAAGAGTTACTTAACTATAGTGAGTTGTCAGAACATCATATGCACTGTAGCATAGTTTTAAGCATCGTTGCTTTCGAAATAGAGGCAGAATTTATTTGCGAGTTTGAGATTACTGCGTTTCCTTTTTTTATTTACGGTGTTTTTCCGTTTTTTATAATCCCAGTTCATCTGTATTTTTTCCCACCATGCACGTAAATTATGAAAATTATTTAATATCCGAAATTTGTTTTCACATACACATTTGTAATATTATGTATTATGTGTTGAAAAAGACAATAAATGAAATTTAATACTGTTCGTAGTATGAAGTATTTATTAAAAATAACGCTTAAAGAGAGGAGTGAATTTCAGCTTTTTTACATTGCAAAGAAACGCATAGGGCTGCAACTTACGAAATCAAAAATACTCAGCTTTTGACAATCAATGATACAAGTTTTATAATGTACACGCCTCATTTTTTTCAGTTATTACTGCGAAATACTAGGCAAACAATACGCACGTCTTTATAAAAACAAAAACGATACTAGCCACGTCATATCCAATCACTTATTGCCTTGTAGACCACAATGGCTACGAAAACAAATTCCGACATGTTCCTATTGGCTACACGGATTCACGAACACTGAACAGCTGGGAGTTTGGCCGGTTTCTTACGTAGATCCGCACGTTATCCTCGTACACATGCGTCCCACCGTCTGTAGACTGAACAAGCTTCCTTGATACGTATCCTCATCTGTGTCATGGTACAACAGGCCGTAACATGATTTGGGTCGTGGAAGGAAAGCGGATAAAGAAAATCATCACCTTGGAAACAGAACAAGGCAATGGAGGTTACACCACCACCGCGCTCTTATTGGAATTTTACGCGTTGTTTAATAAGACTGGCTGCCATACCCTAAAGGAGATAACAATTTGGTGAGAAATAAATATTCAGGCTACATGAGAAGTTTCTATATTTCTAGAAAATGCCAAACGTTAGTAGTACATGAGACGAACTGGGCGTACTCTCGTCGATAAAGTGTTGGGAAGTTCGTTCGATAAAGTGTTGGGAAGTTCGTTCGATAAAGTGTTGGGAAGTTCGTTCGATAAAGTGTTGGGAAGTTCGTTCGATAAAGTGTTGGGAAGTTCGTTGCAGTTGTAGTTGGTGCACTCAGTCCAGCCCTGTGTTGTGCAATTACAAGAGTTGCAGTCAATCACTTTCGGCCAGCGACCGTTGCAGTACTCCAAGCCATTGGTGTTGTCAACTGTGGGAGAAACACACGGCAGATTAATATCACATTTCTCATGCAATGAATGCATTCTGTATATATTGTAAATTAATTTTTAAGTTCGACTTTCAAGCAACTGTACAGAAAATAGATATTTCGAGTCAAGTCAGATTGCCAAAAATTTTGTGGGAAGCCAAATTATTCTGAAGTCACTGCAAAACTCTTTGTTTTTTTTTTTTTTTTTTTTTTTGCCCCTTACATTTTAAGCACTCTTTATTTTATTCACAAAGTGAACGTCGTTGTCATGTGTACGCCACATTAAACTTTCACAAAAATAATTACTACCATAATCCGGGGCTACTTTGCACCTTCTGGGAAACATTGTTCCTCCTATAATATTTGTTATTTTATTGGTTTTCAATACGATAAACCGAGAGACGGCGAACTCTGTTGCTGGCCAACGCTATAAACCACAGTTTAAATCATGGTTTCTCTCACAGCAAAAAATAAACAAGAAAC
This sequence comes from Clitarchus hookeri, assembly GCA_002778355.1. Taxonomy (NCBI): domain Eukaryota; kingdom Metazoa; phylum Arthropoda; class Insecta; order Phasmatodea; family Phasmatidae; genus Clitarchus; species Clitarchus hookeri. Next base: position 29,169 of record NQII01007451.1, read on the forward strand.
TAAGTTAATTTGAGACTTTCAATAGTTAAAACATAATATAGACCAACTTTGACAATGATTGGTACAAAAAAAATAATATTCCTAAATATTAAACAATTCTGTGAATTTTGATGACATCAAATTATACTTCGGAAACATATTTCAGTTAATTGCGTAATCGGATCACAGTTAATTGGACACTTTCTAGAGAAATTTTAGCCCTTAACAAAGCAATATAAATTAAGGAGTAAAACCTTGGTAGTTGGTTATGGAAGCTGCTTAATCACTTAGTCAGTACCCAATGTAAAATATATCACGCTTGAGAATGTGGAGTCTAATCTACAGCGCTTTGAGCTCACGAAAGCTTTATCTTCTAATGAATTATCTCCACTGTATCATATAGATGTGTGATGCAAAGCAATCATATGTTTATGTTCTGATATCAGTTAACCTTCTCCATCGGAATTGTTTTCGAGAATGTGAGTGTACCTAGAGTGATAAACAGTTCTTGTGACTGCAACAACCCATAATAATCTGTGTTCAAGTGCGTAACAAAAGTTTTATGCATGATAAGTTAATTAACAATAGTAAAAACGTTTAAATTTTTCAATATATTTGGATTTTAAGACATATATATATATTCGACAATTAGTCAGTTCTTCATGTGGCTATCATTTCTATTAGGAGAAATTGTCCCATGTGATATGACCTCAAAATCGACCAAGTGGGACAAATATTTGTCACGAAATTACACAACACTGTTTGAAGACGAAACTTTTACGAAAACATAATGCTGAATGAAAGAGATCCGGAACGCAAAAGTTCCAGATCCTTACTGCTTGAGTAACAAGTATAATGTTCTTGTTGAAATGACTCCCATAAATGCAAGACAGACAGAATTCTTTATTTTAATGTCAGTAGCTGAGATTATTGACAAGTCGCGCATTGGGAAGAAGAAGACTACAGGTGCAAAAATTTCATAAATTTAAATACCAATGTTATATAGTGAAAAAAATCCTCTTTACGTTTTTAAAGGGCCACGTGTGGTAGGTAAGATATTCGGGGCAGGGTATAGTTGTGGCCGTATGTTACTGATGTAATTAAATGGTACCTAGTAATTCCATATGTCCCTATCTCTATAAAGCCATATTCCATTTAAATTTGTACGATGATTTTTAAATTTACTTATTTTTATACAGCCACATCTGAGTTTATTGCAATTTAGAGGAAATGAAACGTATGTTTCATCTTATGGCAATAGTACACCTTACCAAAGCAATTATTTCATTTTTGTGGTATATTTTATTTCATGATATTGGCATTCCTGAAACTGGTACCGGTATTCTCTATCTCTTCGTTTCAGCGAAGTTTCATTGTTTACAATGTTACATAGTGTCATGAGTAGCTATCTAAGAATGCATAATGTACAAATCAAGAACTACATTTTTGAAAACATTTGCTGAATCAGTAAATAATTATTTTTGTCTGCACGCTCTATGAAACCAAGCTTTCAAGATAACTGTAACTTACAGTGTAAAACATTGCTCCTGAAAAGAGGAAATCTACTTTCGGCAAATACTGGGGCTTCGGGGACATATATGTTCAAAGTGTATTCATTACAAAGCAAATGATTGTAGTAAATCCTAAATATCGAAGAGCTAGTCCTCCAGATTAAACACCCCACGGGCTAAATAACTGATACAATTTTGAGTGCAAAATATATTTTATGGATACTCTAGATGTGGGGGACAAAAGATAAGACATGTTAAAAAGAAAGTTGGTGATGGTTTTGTATAACCTGACAAACGGGGCAAGCACATGAATCACAAAACATTACTTCCAGCCATTGAGGAAGGAATTGTCAAGCGTATCAATTCTATAGCTAAGACTGAATCTTATTATTTGAGACAGCAATTATATTGTCAATACTTAAGTGGCTCCAAAACAATTGCAAGTCTCCATAGATCTTGTTGTACAGATTGTAGAAATTACAATGTACCTTTTGGTAAATATATAGCTTACAGATAAATTTTTGTAACTCAGTTTAACTTAAGATGTTTTGTTCCTAAAAAAGACCAGTGTGTTTTCTGTAAGACCTAGACGGATTCTAGTGATAACGAAACATTGCATGAGCGTTACGACAAACACAAGAAAGAACGTGAGTTCAGCATATGGCCCACAAAAATGGACTGAAATCGATCAAATGAAGGGAGTGCATTGCATCGGGCTGTGACATGCAATCTGTCCTATCTACACTAAGTGGAGACATTTCACAATTCTACTACAAACGTAGGCTCTAGACGTACAATTTCACTATATTCAACATGGACACTGGCATTGGCCATTACTTCATTATCCACGAGGGCCAAGCTAAACTTGGCAATAATTAAATTGGTTCCTGCCTATATACCTTTCTTAAGAGAAATAGTGTAGAAAGCTCGTAGTTTTTATTACGATAACTGTTTGGGACAAAATAAAAACCAGTTTATTGTTTCATTATAAACTTTTGTTGTAATTTCATAACATATTCATTCTATATTTCACACGTATTTAATTATTGATCACACGCAAAATGAAGGTGATAACATATACGCCAACATTGAAAAAAGGTAGAAACTTGTATTGGAGGGAGGGCCCATTTATGTTCCGGGTCAGTGGGAACCAGTCGTTCAATATGCTAAGAAACCTGGATCGCCATTTGAAATAAATGAAATGGACACTGCGGATATATATAACCTGAAACAATTGTTCACCTCCTTTGGATTGAACTTCAGCATAAATTGAAATGGTTAAAAGGTATTGCGGAATGAAATAAAAGAAATACACGTTGAAAGAAACCCTGTAAAATTATACAAACTAAGTTGTAAAGATAATGAATACAGCTACATCAATATTCATTGCCGAAAAAGAGGAAGATATTCCAAAGCGCATAAATTTGCTCCTGCATACACTAAGGCCTTAGGAATCCATGCTGTAAAGAAAAGAGATCTTCTCCCCCCGTGTGAAGCGAAGCATATAAAGCCACAGTACTACGATTTCCTTAAAATACTTCGTGTTTGTGCTGACCTAGAAGAAGGAAGTTTCATTTTTGTTGGGGGAAAAACCTTGCTTCAAAACATTCAATGTTTTCAATAACCATGGATGTATTGCAAATAATGTTTTGTTTATGACATGCATTTCGACTAAAATGTATTGCATAATATTTATTCTATTAATGATAGTAATATTAAATAATGACGTTACATTTTTTCAACTCAATATTATGTTCACTTTGTCATAATTTACGATTTTGTTGTGAAATATATTTGGCTAAAATGCAACAACTTGAGATGCAGGTATACTTCAATATGGCCACAAGTACAAAAAAATGCATTTATATGTAAATGTAGAGTATCTTATTAATGATGTAAATCTGTATTTACTGTATTGTGCCCATCCTCAAGAAATTGAATTAGAATTTTACATATCAAAATTTCCAAACGTGTTTAATATAAATCATTAAATATTTCAGAACGGCCATTTTTACGCTTGTGGCCGTATTCTTCGCAAGGTGCGAAGTGTGCCTTTATTTACTGAGATGCTTCTGACGAGTCGCTTACTCGATGTATGTTGGCGTTTGGGTTGGAGGCTACACTTCCTGCTGAGACAACTGATACTCAGTACAATTAATCTCAGCAGTAGCAGACGACCGTGAATGGCGGTGGTAAATAATTACTCTAACCAAGTTAATTTAACATTGCCGAATTATTTCGAGAATGTGAAAAGAGTAAGGATGGGTTAGTATTCAATTGTTATCACCTGAATTTAATGTGTATAAATATATTTGTTTACATATTAATATTATCTCTGAATACCCACGCAACTCTAACGACATGACAAAAAATCCCTTCGGGCATAGCGAACACGATTTATTTCTACTGCTGACACTTCTGACGAGTGTTCCGCCACTGAGATGAGTGATTGGCTGTTGGCATTTCTAAGTAGTTTCCAGCTGGTAAGTAAGCTATGCACTGGTATCAGAGTAGAATGGAGCCACATCAAAAATGAATAGAAGAATATTGGCATGGCGCTCGTATGATGTTAACCCTACTAGGGGTTTGGTAAAAACTCAAATGACGGTGTTATACCTTATTAACTAACACAAACGCCGTGGTCTTTCCCTCATTGGTCAAGCTACAAACTGGAAAGTACGTTTCCAGGTGGTGATTTGCGCAGGCCATTCTGTGAAGATCCTCAGAAGTGAGTTTGAAGCTTAAATAATTTCGCGAAAAAATTTATATCGTAAGTCAGTTACTGGCGATTGTTTTAAAGGTACTTGTGCTGAAGTAATTTCTACCGAACAGAAGTTTGGAAACTTATTTCCTTTGCTTCATTGTAAACATTAAATCTTAGTGAATTTCGCAAATTACTCCGATNATTCGCAAATTACTCCGATAGCAGGTTAGATTTTAAGCAAATATACTATAATGTCCCTTTAATGATTTGGCTGTATTTGGTCTGCCACGCCCTCAATAATTCTTTAACCAGTAATACATTAGTAAGGAATAAATATGGTTACTGCAACGCGTGCAAACAAGTTTGAATAAAATATAGCCCCGTACCNGCTGTATTTGGTCTGCCACGCCCTCAATAATTCTTTAACGAGTAATACATTAGTAAGGAATAAATATGGTTACTGCAACGCGTGCAAACAAGTTTGAATAAAATATAGCCCCGTACCATAGCAACAGCGTTATAGAAAACAAATGCGGCTCGAGCATGTGAAGGAATGAGATGCCTTAGGGGCTGCTAAATGAATTCGGGTAACTCAGGTATCTGTATAAATCATCTAGTATCAGTGTTCCTGCATTTGGCCGAGCAGGTATTCAGAGACACAGGAGTTAGAGAGCACATAACTATACAATGTTCGGTGTGGAACCGGTGTTGGTCACGCCACCTCCGCACTCCCCACCTACTCTTCACAAACAGGTGGCCGACTACTAACAAGGTTATTACTGGACCACTGTTTTGTAACTCACGTTTAAATCACGCAAACAAAGCTCAAATCAGCACAAGATGTTGAGATACCACTGGGAACACTGAGAATTTTTTAAACTGCGATGCTACCCGAAATGACTCCTCAAGAGAAATCAAAAGAAAACAAATATGTAATACTGCCTACTTCATGTCCGTGTTAATGCCTTCTGTTACTTCGAATAAAATGCGACAATGTAAACATTACCCCCTCCCGCTGACCGAAGCACAGACATACATGACATTGTGTTTCATGGTTGAATACATGCCACGCTTTCCCTCATCACCACGACCTCCCAGACCGAATCCCCATTAGGATTTCCTGGAAGCACAAGTTTGCTTTTTGAACCATACTCTTGGATCCTGCAGGTTTATTAGGCCATAATGCCTCCCCCAGGACAACATTGGCCCTACTCTAGCCGTCACGTTACTCATCATCTCAAACTTAATTCTTCCTCAAAGTAAGTCTGTTCCTTAATCATTTCAATCTAGCTCGGAAAGGTTTTATTAAAGCAATGACTCTACGTAAACTAACGGTAACACTACACCATGGCTACTACCACCTAGAGCATCCATATTACACTTCCGTTTTCCTCATCTTTCTCGTCATATTAACTGACTGTCATTTTGTCACGTTCAGTTAGTTGGGAATTGTCACCACAGGCAAGGTTACTTCTACTACAGGTTGGCAACATCAATGTTAAAGGATTGGTAGCCAACATTTTCGCAACTAGGTAAGAGTTAGTGTCGGCGAGGTATCACATTGTCTCTATTCTCTACGTTAACAAAAGGGTATAATAGCAATAATCATAAATCAAGTACAAAATAACATCGTAAATAAGTGAAATCATTCTTTTCAACAATTCTCGTATCTAAAAATCGTAATTAAATGTTACCTGTTTGGAATACTTCGCACCTAGCGACGGAAATTTTCCTAATACCAAACTCTCCCATAAGAAATGACGTTTGGTTCCGAACCTGTAGTAAAAGTAACATTACCCTAGGTAGGAGACACAAATGGCAGGGAATGGTGGGGAGTGTTCATTGGGAGAAGGCGAACAGCGGCAGTCCAGGCCTCTGTTCTACTTGTGTTCCCGGTTCTCACCTGGGAGCTCAGGGCCGGGTTCCCCCACAGGGCCGGGTGCCACGTCGGGGGATGATACTGACTGTGGCTTCAGTTTGTTCAGGAGCCATTGGGACAACGGCTGGAAGAGCCACCTGTTGCTGCGTTCGTATGCTTGCGAGTCGGCCACCAGAGGCAGCAGAAGGACAATCCACGCCAGTCCCTTCATCACGTCAGCACTCCTGCGCACATACACATACACAGTTTTGAGACTCGTTTTGTATGCTCATCGCTTCCTCAGAACTGGAGCGTTGTATACTCCATTCACGGTTACTAACAATTTTTCTGAAGGCCTGCTAAAGTTCTACTTGTAATATATTCCTCTGCCTCGTGCAAGCAGAGCTTGAGAAAATACACCAGACGGCCAACGCATCGAATTCGTGCGCACTGGATGTAATAAAATTTTGCACATTAACTATTTATTACAGTGTAAATAAAAATCAATGAGAATTTCACTATTCCAATCAGTTAACAGTGCCTGATTCATTCAACGGTCACTTCAGTGAATTTGACTAATTAATCAGTGAAAGAGTGCCAGTTTTCCTTCACCTATTGATTTAGTGATATTTTCCACTGCTTTGTCACGCATTATATAATAAAACCAATACAAAATACTTTTTTAAAATGTGTTTCGTCTTTCAAAACACCACTTTACGAAGAAACATGATCATTCATTCTTTCATTGGGTTGTTACGTCTTTCATTTCGTTTTTATGTAATCATCCCAGCGCTCTGTTTAAAGGTTTAAACTGCATATAAACTCATGTGTACTACTTGTTTTACCAACTCTAACATTATCAAATAAACAAAAAACGAAAATAAAGGGCATACAATTTATAACCATACACTTTCAATATAATAAGTATATTTTACTCTTTATTTACAATGTAACTTAACAGCTCCGATAGTATGATAATGGTCTAAAAGCCAAGTAGAGTGATTGTGTGTGTGTTCAAGCCCGGCCAAATATGGAAGTATTTATACTCGTTTATTTACATTAAAATGCGCAATATGTACAGTAATCTACGGTAAATAGGTTAATTTCCCGTAAGTATTTGGCTAAATTCTATAAAAACAATATTTTATTCGCTGCTGCAGTTTGCTGTCACTTCTTCAATCAGTGAAATCCTTTCACTGAAACAGCTAGTTATTTTCCATTGATTCTAAGTAATTGAATTTCACTGCGAATCGGTGGTTTTCCACAGATTCCAATTTAGAGTGTACTAGACATTAGCAACACACATATTTTCCCTTTGCCTTTATTAATATTAGTTATTAATGAAATATTAAAATTTATAGATAAAATGTAAAGAAAAGTTCAATTTAACCAAAAATAATATGTTTGTTTCTTAACTAAAGTACAAAACGCTTGTAATACACGGCATATTTACGAAACATCCAAAGTCATCTTACGTCGGATGTTATTTCAAAGGTTTAATTCTAAAAGTGTGACGACACCGTAAATAGACTATATATAAAACTTATCCGGTTTTATGTTCTATGGGCACAGATATAATCTTTAAATTCCTATATGCTATATCCATACACCTTCAATAACGTAAACAAATTTTTGCTTTATTTAAGGTTAATATGCCTTTGTGGTGTGTAACGATTTTCATATAAAATGAATATTGGATTGGTCTATGTCCAAATGCCAATAAATAAATGCGAAGTAGGCATGAAATATGAACGTAATACAAAACAATGCCCAAAGGATATCTTATTTGTTATCAAATGGATATAAAACTCATCATATCTCATTAGTTGGTGATACCAGATGGCAGTGTGTGTGTGTTTGTGTAAGTGCACGCGCACATGTATTTGGAGTAAGCAATTTCGTGAAAACGGAAAATTTGAAAAAAAAAAAAAAAAAAAAAACAGAGAATTCTGACCAACAAGGTGAGATTTGCTGTAAGTTCACTAATACATACAATATTTATCTGCATGGTGCCAAGCTTGGCAATGCCATTCTGATATCCGTGCTACTGAGTATAGTAGCAGATACTCGTGATAGAGGACAGGTATGTGTACTTCGTGATGCATAACAAGGCATAACAACACAAACCATACTCAAATCTCGTACGAGACACTGGCAAATACTCTAACTCGTCTGTTTGAAACACTGCTGACAACTGAAGTATACATATACATAAAACATCACACTGAATAATACGATACTTGCACAAAAAAAATAAAAACTATAAGAAGATCAGACAGGGTGCAGCAATGTTAAAAAAAATGATTCTGTAAAGCTTTTTAACATGATAATTAAAAAAAAATACATTTATTAAAATTAAAATAATTTCACGGCAACAGGTGTAGAAATTACACCTAACTGGCATTAAAATATACCAAATGTTAGCTTTCAGTTGTGTTCGACGGTTAACTGGCAACACTAACGTGGCTTGCTGAAATGTAATGCAAATTGAATAATTTATGTTCATTATTATTTTAGGCAGATAATTCAAATTGGCAGTGAGAAATAATCTTAACCTCGGGGTTTTCGTGGTTATAAATTATCGACGTTAGTTTGAAACTAAACGTTAAATAATAATTAACGCTGACTCTGTTGAACTTGTTATTACACGCAAGTCGCATAATTGNGCTTCTTATTACACGCAAGTCGCATAATTGCTATCGAGCTGACGTAAACTTTGAACTTGGTCTGAAATCTTCCTTCACTTCACAAGAAAATTAATAAAATATTTGAATATTTTCTTCTTCTCTGAAGGTTTCCCTGTTTATGTCTCTCGGGCCTCAGATGCCGTCTTCAGTCCTCGGAACTCATATACGTTATTCGCGGGTTGAACCGTTTATTGCTTATCTAAATAAATTGCGCGCATGTAGCCATTTCATGCCCTATTCTTCTCCATAACCGCAGCCATAATCTGCCACATTGGGTGGGCTGTGTTTGACGATGTACTCGTAAACCATACTATAGGTTATCAGAGATCCCTACCTTGGAATACCACGACCAATCTCACTGGTTCTGCAACGAAATCTTCCTCGTCGTAAACATTATAAAGATGTTAAAATGTATGAAAAATAAATTTTAAATTTTCCATATCACGCGTCAGGATTAGTGTTAATAGGTATTGGTTGCCGTAGCAAAGTAACGCATTATAGTTATTATTCTTTCAAAAATTATAAATTCTCTCAAGAAACTAATTAATTGGGTAAACATACTTTGCACAAAAAAAAATACTAAAACTTAAAATTAAACTCATCTAACCTACCAAACATTTAAACAGTTGAATGAATAAGAAATTGCGTGAATAATATAGTGGTGTGTGGAAACAAACACTAACATGAAAATTAATATCCTTCACGTTAATGCAAAAAATCAAACATTAATAAGGGTTTATTAATTTACTAGACTTTTCATCAGTGGGAATTTGTTCTCATCTGTTCTTGTAGCATTGGTTGGTATACATAGAGAAAATTGAGAATATGGGTTCCGTTTATTTTGTGATGAGTGATGAGCTTATTTTTAAAAAAATGGAAAGAGGAGGCAAGAGAATTGTGGATCCTTTGTGCTTACAAGAAAACATTCTCCAAAAATTACAGAACAGCTACGCTACTAAACCGCAATGATAATTAACACTCCTAACTCATCAATGCAATATCACAAGTGTACTTATCCGAAACTTTTGATAGTTTAACGAAAAAATTGAGATTTATTCTTAAAAGAAAAAAGTTAAAATGTAAATTTATAGTACATGATTCCAGTGGTTACAAATTTCTATAACACGAAGCTTGAGTACTGTGATGTTTCTTTTGCTTTCGCGATATAAATCGTACCAATGTTAAAGCAAATAACCAAATATTTGGTATATTTTAATTGCATATTCTTTATTGGAATAACATTTTCAAAGCAAAACAGGCATGTAAGATTTAGAATTAATAATATTAATTTACATGTACTCTAATTAAAACAGATTTCATTCATGTTTATTTCAACCCATTGTAAGATGACAAGTTCATATACCGAACATAATTAATTTTTATGACAATGACATAACAATTATTTGTATTTTGATAGTGTGTTTATTTTCAAACCTGCCATTACAAAAAGTAAGTGCATCATATTTCATTAAATATGACGGATGCTGTTAATTATTTGGATATTATTCTTATAGCATTTATATGTTTGGTTCATATACTTTGTTGTCGTAATTACATTTTACAATGCCGTAGAGTTATTAGTAAAGGAAATTATTCAAAATACAGTTATTAATTTATTGTTCTATGAATGAATAGTACATTACAGATCTATATGGAATGTAATATATTTCTTTTTTAATTATCTGGTAATATATTATCATTTGTACTATGCAAATGAAATATGTTCTTAATATAGGTACACAAAGAAATATTATAATGTTCTAATCATTACGCATTGCGTCTAAGTTTTAATTTATCGAATTTTTTAATGATAATATCCCAGCTTCAATTTCTATTGACATAAAGTACTCCAATTCACAGGCAGCGATAGCTGAAATTTACATAAGCATGGACAATTTCGCATGGACAATCTCGCATTATTCACAGACAGCGATAGGTAACATTTAAATTATCAAGGACAATCTAGCATTATTCACAGGCAGCGATAGGTAACATTCACATAAGAATGGACAATCTCGCATTATTTATGCGTCATAGAAGTGAAATTTTGGAGTTTTTTAAAACGTTAATGGATTAAACCCCTGCCACATTTACAAATTTTTACCCTCAACAATTTTTGACAAAAAAAAATTTGTAGGCAAAAAAATGCCATAAATTTTTTCTATCCAACAAATTTTGTGAAATAATCTTGAATGTGTTTGCAAATTTGTCACAATGCCTATTTTTTTACTGGGAAAATCTAGTTTGGATTATTATTTAAAAATTTTTTTCATAGTGATATATTGGTTTTGTTTCTCACGATGTTCATTACAAGAAGAAATGAAATAAATGCGGCAATTTATTTTCACTTCTTTACTAAATTCAAATTTCATTTACCAGAATTGTATCCTGCATAATGGAATTTAATGCCTCTAAGGTCGTAATATCATGTGCAATACTCACTTAAAATATCATTCATGTCCAAACAGCATCTACATAAACTAATAGTGTTCATAACCTACTTCCTTTCCAACAATTTTGTGATATTTTAAAGTTTCTTAACAGAAATTGTACCCGGGCGAAGCCGGACCGGGTCGCTAGTATAGTATAATAATGACTTGCGCGCTTCTGAGACATGCAAATTTACGGTAAAAGGAAAGACTAGGCATAAGAGAATAATTCTAAAAGATATTTTCTCAAAACAAATGAAAAAAAAGCATTCATCACATTTACTTGTCATTTTTTTTTATTTTCAAAATTGTCTCTCCTACGCTTGTAATCTCTCATTGTATTTGAGTTCTTTAACAGTGGATTTTCTTTGTCTGATACTCAAACAGCAAAATTATAATTGGAAATGAATGACCGAGAACTTACCTTTCTTACTTGCAGCCGGCCTAACTACGCGACTGTAGTGCAGGATGTGATGTCTCGTCTGCTCTTCATACTTATATAGTAAAACTTTATTGCCAGATAGAGGAAACATTACAAATTGTACCATTGCTTTTTCTGAAATGTACCTACTGCGCGGTTTATTTTTCCGATATTCAGACGCTTACCGTTAAATTACGATTACATTCAAATAGCTGTTGCATGGAAATCAGTTTTACAGTGAAGACGTTAACTATGACAGTCGTGGGCGTACACTTTCACGTCCACGGGTAGCGATTGGGTTTCAGTGTTTTCTTTCTGCTTGTATCATTACATCGTTCATAATGTTGCAATTTTATCTCGCATTGTGTTCATTTGAAAGAGATGTTGTTGAATAATAATACTTAACAGATTAACCACGAATACTGCTGCAAATATTATCTTTAATAGATTAGCTACGCACGAACTGTAATGTATACGACTGGTAAGAGAAATAAAAGATCTCAGTTGTGTAGAAACAAGGTATACCTGATTCATTTGTCCAGAACATCACTGTGGATTACCTACTGGCCTGCAAAATGTAAATTAAATCTTTTAAAGCCAAACAAGGCATTTGTCGAAATTATAATTTACTCGATGTCATATCTTAACAAGCTACGCCACTTCAGGTTAAGTAATATAGAGTGCAAATGAAAAATTGTTTCGCAGGTCTCAATATACGATATTCCAAGATAATATTTAATAACATATCAAATGAATATCAGATGTAGAAAACACGTAAATCAGTGCAGATGAGACAATAGTAGGTAAAAATGTCGTAAAAATAAATACATTATATATAATTTACATATTTGATATTGTATATGCCAGTAATACATTAATAACGCTAATAATATAAAATTTACAAAGAGACGGAAATTATTTAGCACGTGTCGATTTGTTTGGCAGACTTTGGATTCGACAGTATTCTTCCGAAAATACGAGCACTAAATTCTTCAAGTTGCAAACCTACTTTCTTTGGAGGAATGTCTGTTCCGGTTTGCAAGTTTGTATATTCTCCGTCCCTAATAAATTTTAAACTGTTTAACAAAATTAGAAAAACTTTGTCGTAATATGATGCCACTAACTATCGTCACGGCTAAACTTTTCATCAACGCACATCTTCTCTATTTATCGATCTCTATGGAAGTGCAAACTTCTTGGTGCATGAGATTAGGTGTATCAGACCGCGACGTATCAACCAGCGTGTGTTAGGTTTATGTCTACGTATTGTACAGTAATTATCAAAAGACGTCATTACGACCATGTACTTCTTTTCTCACTGCGTGTTAATTACGAATCCACACTGCACATTATATTTGTGAAATATAAAATATAAACTAGGATTATATACCCTATTATTTTTATGTTAATTTTGGGCCAGGCAAAATGTTTGAAATATGTAACCTTAATCCAACATACACAAGATTTGCAAATCAAAATAATTACAAAATTATATTAATTGTTTTTTTTTTTTTTTTTTTTTTTTTTTTTNTTTTTCACTCAAATATTTTTACACACTAGAGACAAACCTCGAGCACCTAGCACATTAATGCGAGAAATATTATGAGATGTGTTATTACTTGCAACTCCTCTTCAAGTTATTCATTAGGTTGTATCAAACTTAGGATACCAACGAAATGTACTCTCTGACTTAACTTTATTTTCCCTCTGATAATAATATTTTTGAATGATCGCCTAGCACAAAATCGATTACCATTCTTTAAAATATGACTTTCAGAAGATCAGCTGTGGTCATTGATTTCTTATGCATTTTGCACTACTTTCCAAAAAAAAACGTGTATTTCAATGTTTCGGCATGGACCTTATCATTCCTCATCACAGTTATCTGATCATGGCAGAAATTTCCTGACAAACATTATGCAGTATATATTTCCAGTTCCATCCTAACTCATCACACAGAAAACATGTACGTGATTGCCACGATCATGCCCAGATAACGATAACTATATACAAAATCGGTAATTGTTCACCGGATTAGCAATTATCATTGGATTCATTATGAAATGTTATATCTAAGTTCTGAAAAGTAGCTATTCTTAGCATGTCACCACCCTGTCTGTCTGTCTGTTATGTTATCTGTGTCAGTTAGATGTGAGTCCCTGAAAAACTTTTTAATCCGCTCAATGATTTTCATTAATCGTGGGGCACTTATAATAATGAAACTTTCTATACTTTACTCACTCACTCGAGAAAACCCATGCGGAAATTTCAAACAGAAGGTGAGTAGTTTTACAGACTGAGCGATGCGACGTACAGGAAGCCAGTGGCCCCATCGCGAGGAGAGACATCTGGAGCGCATGGCGATTATGGGCCGTACAGCCATATCAAACACCTTCGTTCAGTATTATAGGCATGTCGCACATCAACCATCGTCCGCACGCATGGTTCGTCGTCGTCTGCAGCATCAGAAGTAGAATGGCTACGGCGAGTCTGGACCAAGGGAATGGCGGAGAAGAGCAGAAGAGCCGACCGACACCATGTTGTCTCCTCACCCAGTCGCCATATTGGATCTGGGGGATCTTGACCTGACCTCACGCCCGCCATAATGCCCTCGTGCTCGTAACCTTGCAAGACATTACCACACAAAAAAATTTACAAATCTTGAAAGTTGTTAAAAAAAATATAAAAAAAATTACATTAATGAACCTAGCAAAGCGGATTTCTATTACCTTGGCCTTAAACAGGGGTGGCTATGAGCACGACCCCAGGTAAACTTGAAGTCGAAAAGTTGAGAAAAACGCAGAAAATTGTATAAAATATATTAAGAATGGTGGTAGAATGAATATTATTAACCCAGATATTTTAGAATATAGCTGTTGGTAGGACGTTTGGTTTCGTTAGGTGGAGAACATCAATAAATGAAGGTTAGGGCTCGATTAACTTTCCGACCATAATTTTTTCTACGTTTGTAATATTTCTTTTTGTGACAAAGTTATTTGACTTAATTTATTTCCCATTGGAAAGTTTTCCAAAGCAAACAAAATACGAGACAACATTCACACAAATATTAACATCAAATGCACACAATAATTATTTTGCCGTATCATAAACACCACCTTAATGTTGACAATACAATAAGGAGGTAACGTTGTTCGATACTTTTACATTAGTTTGTTAACAGTATATTATATTAACTGCAACATTAGTTACTGATGGCTCACATATAACAAGAAATTAATGTAGTAGTCGCATTATTACTGCTGGCACAGCATTATAATTGCATGTGTGTGAAGCGCTCGTGCAATGGCGTGCATGCGACCAGCATCCCGAATTCGCCTTCAGTGGTACTATCGTTGAATACAGCTGGAATGTCCATTTTGCCAAAATAACTATTTGCAAATGATTAGAGCGAGACTCATGCAGCTCGGAATGTACGACCCTAACTCGGGTGATGGCCAGACTCATCAGGTGTGTTCTTCTCAACCATCAATTAATATTTCCAATTATCCTTCTAACTTTTCTCTCATTTCTTCAAACTATTCGATCAATCATTAAAATTTTTTTTTTGTTAATTTTTCAAACTTTTGATTAATCTTTTAATCAATCTTTTCAAAATAACTCGCTTACAAGCTAAAAAAAATATCCAGACGAATCATTCAGTTATACCATCCAGACCAAACAACTAGATGTCAAATGTACCTCACAGCGAAATTTTTAAGAAGAACTCTCGAAATGGAACATCTATAAAGAAACCTTGAATCTACGCCTCAATATAAAAACTCAAATTAAAACCCCAAAATAAAAACATAAAAATAGAAACCTTAAAAATAAGACTTAAAAAATATAAAATAAAAATTATAATATATGTAAACCTTACATCGAAACGTCAATAAACCTCTTAATGAAACCTCAAAAACAAAAACCTCTAAAAACAATCTCAAAAAGGATAATTTAGAAACCCTAATAAAAACATTAAATCGAAATCTCTATATAAAAACTTAAACCTAAACTTCAAAAATAATTCTCAAATCTAAACCTCAAATCGAATCTTTAAAAAAGAAACATTGAAAGAAATCCTAAAAATGGAACCTCAACTAACGAACCTCATAACGGAAACCTCAAATAGAAACCTCGAGACATACAAATCTTCAAAACATAAACCTAAAAATAAAAATATCAAAATAGAAAAGTCAAAAGAGAAACATTTAATCTAAACTTCAAATTGAAACCTCAATAAAAAACCTCAAAAATATAATCTCAAAATTAAACCTCAAATTAGAAACTTAAATGGAAACATCTAATTGAAATCTTAAAATTAAACCTCAAAATACAAACAAAAGAAAATGAAATTTAAACAGAAGGTTGCATTCTGAGATGGCACTTTAGTGCAACCTCAGAATGCAACCTCAAAAAAGAGATCTCAAAACTAAACCTCAAAATGAAACCTTAAAAAGAAAACAGAAAATAAAATCTTAAACTGAAACAATAGATTGCAAACATTAAAGAAAACCTCAAATTGAAACCTTAAAATACAGAAACCTGAACAACGAAACGTCAGTATAGAAACCTCAAATCTTCTAAACTATAAACCAAAACTCAAAATAGAAAACTCGAAAAAATCTCAAATTGAGAACCAAGAAGAAATCTCATGAACAAATAATCTAAGTAGATACCTCAAAACATAACATTAAAAATAAACCTGAAAAAAGAATCCTCAAAGAATAATAAAAAAACTAAATGTAAACCTCAAAACAAAACCCCAATAAATCATCCTAAATTTAAAAAATAGTGAATATTTAAATAAATCCTCAAAAAAAGAAACCACAAAAAAAATCTAAAAACAGAACCTTAACACGAAACTATCAAAGAGAAATCAGTCGAATTCGAATGTCTCTATACATGCTAATGGTTCAGCTTGTACCACAGTCCTGTGTACTTGCACGCAGATTATACACCACAGAAGTAACAGTTATGAAGAAAAGCACTAGGGTAAAGATCAAGAAACTAAAATTCCATTACTCTATTTACAGAAATTAACTTTTTCACTTTTTCAGTAACTCGAATTTTGTATGTTCAATATATTTGCATATAAAGATAGTACGCAATGTTTCATTCTATGTTACCCCTTTCCCTCAATTCATTGATATCTGAAGATACCTCTTCAGTTTACGTGTGATCTCCACCCCTTTTTGCATGTCAATCAAATGCCTGAGTCTATAAACGTTTACTTCGGTCTTCGGAAAATACACAGCGAATATTCTTGTCGTCTCCTATCTTCTTCAGATCATATGCGCTGCAGAGTTGTTGTATAGATGTGTAATTACATCAGGAAAAACACCATCGCCTTCAAAACGATAACCATCTTCTTTATCGTCTGCATAACATTTCTCTTTTTCAGCACTGAGTTTCCTTTTCTTGAAGTTGGGGTGTCGTTGACGGTAATCATTTTCGCAGATGCTGGTGGTGCATTATTTTTTCGAAGCTTATCCTGTTTACGAGCCAGTTAAGTAGGTTTGTTTCATAAGAAACGATGGCCTTTGTAAACCGGAATAATCGTCAGCGCAAAGGAAGTGATCACTTCCAAATCTATGTTAACGTCACGGTGCTAGATAGAAAATTTTCATTGTTTTATATAATCGCAATCCTTTTTGCAGTAAAGAGTCCATCTTGTGCCCACAAAAAGCCTTCTGTCATAAATTATTAAAATCCTTAAAATATGGGAGCACTCTGAGGAAACCCAAACACTTTCGCATATATATAGTGATATGAATAGCAGACAGGTATATACAAAATTATGATTATGCATAGGATAATTTAAAAATAGTTAAATACGTGTATATGTGCTTACAAGCTTAGTAAAATGATATATTAGATATTGTTAAGCAGTTATCTGCGTGTTTTCTTATTATCTGTGATTCCTTCTGGTGCGACTATGTCTGGGTTTTCTCAGTGTGCTCTCATATTATTTACGTTTTGAACATCCATGCAAAAGGCCTTTTGTGGGCACAAACTGGGCTCATTACATTAAAAATAATCGCGATTATATAGAAACATTACAGTTGTGGTTCTGACACCATGACATAAGCATCTATTTGGACTGTATTCGTGCGGACGAAGGTATGCGACTGACTTTGATGGAAATGTAGTCGAAACCAATGCAATGCCTTCATCGTCGAATCGTCAATGGTGTGGATACTGTGACGAAGTTCATGCTTTCGACTGCATTGTGTGGCGACATGAGACGAATGAATGCCTGAACAACCCATCTCGTGTGTTTAGCTGCAAAACCGTCCTACGCAGTTCGCTCGAGGTGATAACTTAAATAGACACTACAAGGTCTGCAAGTGTAGAGTTCATTATCTTACCGAGAAACAACATGTGTCGACATATCTGCATCATGTTAATACACCGCATAATATGTTCGCAGGAGAT
This sequence comes from Clitarchus hookeri, assembly GCA_002778355.1. Taxonomy (NCBI): domain Eukaryota; kingdom Metazoa; phylum Arthropoda; class Insecta; order Phasmatodea; family Phasmatidae; genus Clitarchus; species Clitarchus hookeri. The sequence goes on from NQII01007451.1 coordinate 47,190, forward strand.
GAGTAAACTATGGTCAGTAAAAGCTATCTTCAGGGTGCTCTACAGTCGGTTCGTATAAAAAACAAACTTGCTGAACTGGCACGTAAACTAGATGAGCTTCGAAAAAATAGCTCAGGACAGGTATCTGGGAAGACGATTACCGTCAACGACACACCAGTTCTCAAGTAAAGGAAACTCTGTATTGGAAAAGAAAAAGTAATGAAGACAGTTTTCGTTCTTAAAGTCATGGCGATTTTCCTGATTTACTCGTACATTTCTCCAAAAAGTCTGCAGCCACATATGAACTGAAGGAGATAGAATACGACAATAATGTTCGCTATGTATTTCCCGAAGACACGAATTAACTTATCTATAGACTTAGACATTTGATTGACTTGCTAAATGAAAAGATCGCACCAACCTAAATGAGATATCTTCAACCATCGATGAAATGACGGAAAGAGATTACATATAATGAAACCATTGAGCACTATATATGACCTACAAGCATCTGATGCAGAGTTCGAGTGTATGAAATAAGTAAAGAAAGTAAATATCTGTATCCACTTTTTGAAACTTTTCGTAATGCTTGTCTTAGGTAAAATTATTGCGAGCAAGTACACAAGGAGGACTGTGGTTCAATCGAAGTACGAGTTACGCAGGTCGTTTGTAGCTAGCTGATTTTGTATTTAACGAACGAATGAAATGATGAATACTTCGGAAGAATGAATAATTTTTCAGATATGCTTTTTCAGATAAGCTTCACGAGGTATGATTTTTGAGGTATATTTTCGAGATATGTTTTTGAGTAATGGTTTTTGGGGTATGATTTTTGAGGTATAAATTTTAGGTACAATTTTTTAGGTTTTTTTTTTCATGTATATTTGTAGGCATGATATTCGACGGATGCTTCCTGAGGAACGGTGTTATATTTATGGGTTTTTAAGTATGATTTTTCAGGTATCATTTTTGAGGTTTGTTATTGCTGGTAAGTCTTTGACGTATAATTATTTTGGTATGAATTTCGATGTATGTTTTTTGAGGTGCGATTTTTAGGTATGATATTATAAGTTTTTTATGTATGGTTTTTGAGATATGCTATTTTTGAGGTATGAATTTTGTGGGTTTTTAGGTATGGTTTTGAGGTATGTTTATGTTTTATGATTTTTGAGGTAAATTATATGAAGTATGTTATTTGAGTTGAGGTGTGTTGTAGAAGTATGTTTTCGAGTTATGTTTATAGTTACGTTTTTGAAGTCATGTTTTGAGGCCATGTTTTAGGTATGTTTTTTAAATATGTTTGTAGAGGTATATTTTGGAGGTTATCTTTGAAGTAGTTTTTTGAGGTATGTTTGACATCTGGATGGCTGGTCTGGTCGTGCGACCTGGGTTTTTGGGACATTTTGTTTGCCGGCTTGTATGCTCTTTTGGAGAGATCGTTTGTAATATTGAAGTATTAATGGAGTGGTTTATTGATGGCTCAGAAGGGCACAGAAAATTAGACTGTCTATCACCTGAGTTGGGCTCATACATTTCAAGTTTAAAGGGCCTTAGCATAATAGTTTGCGGATGTCATCGACGCCAATGTAGGCAGTCGAGCTTGAGTCAACGATGGTACCACCAAAGACGAAGTCGGGATGTTGGTTGTAGGAATGCCATTAAACGAACACAATATTTTATATCTACAATCCAATAACTAGCTGGGTTGAAATGGTTTTCCAAATTTTAGGGAGAGTTTTTACTTTAGTGAGAAAATATATAAGTAACTGCGAGCACATTCGATAATAACCTGGAGAATTTTATGAAAGAGATGAAAAAATAACTTGCAAAGTGAATGCTCAAAACGCCAGGGAATATAGTGCGATCCGTCACCTTTCGAATTAGACGATAAACTGTGATGTGGTGCTCCTTTGTCTTTATTAATTATCATCACAGGACGAGATATAATGTGACCAACAACCAATTACGAGTGAGCAATGTGATGTCATCGGTAAATCACCAGCGCAGTCTATTGGTAGTGGTAGGGGTATAGCTGTAGTATGTAAATCGTATGTGTGCTATGAAGAGGTGGGGATTCAAGAGAATGCGTGTATTATGGTCGAGTGACATAAGCTCATGATACATTGAAAGAGACAGTTTGAAAATTAGAGGGATTGGTAGTGGGGGTCATTCATCTGCTGGTCGTCGTGCCGAGAGGATGTTAAAAATCCCGGACCTCTTGCGTGAAAATCTCTAAAAATTATTTACATTAATTTTCCAATTTTGCATTTTTTTTTTTTTCTGATTTAATTTTTGCTGAGATCAAAGTCAAAGCCACTTATATCTATGATGGTAGTCGTGGGGAAAAAATGTAATTTTCACTTTATAAAAGATTTTACAATTTTTAAATTATTCTCAATTTTTATATTTTATATTACTCTAAGGTCAAGGTCAGCCGGATCCAAGATAGAGAACAAGTTGATTATTTTAATTATACCCCATTTTTTATTTTTTAATAATGTTTCAGGATTTTTCTTGATTTAGATTTTATGGTTGCTTAGGTCACTATCGGTCACTCTGGGTTAAGGTCGAAATAATATAAATTTAAGTTGTCAGTTATGTTATTCAATAACAAAATTCAATATTTTTTAAACATTTATTTAAATCTTTCTAACTATCTTTTAGCGATTATTTTGTTACCTTTTCGATTTGTGGTCATTCAAAGTCACGGGCACTAGACCAATCTCATAAGAATGAGGTCAAGGTCAAGCTCGCTTAGATCCAATATGAAAACCGGGTTATGTCACAACATTGTGTTAGGTTGGCGCCGGACTCCTTTGCCAGTTTCCTGTTGTCCTAGACTTATATTTTCCCTCCTACAGCAGAGGAATTGTAAAAATTGGAAACGTATTACAGTGAAGAGCCCGTGACAGATTGCTGTCCGTTTGACTACTACTGAGAGTAGCACATGAACTTGACCATCGTGAAGTGTGACTGTCTGTTTCACTGCGTAGTCGAGTATAAAGAGTTCTGAAATTTTAGCTGATACTAGAAATAACATGTACAGCATGTCACAGGTATCTAGTTAAAAGTTTACACATCATTCTTATTTGCCAAGAGCTTAAATATGTTTTATTTTATGTTTGACTATGGCCATCGAAATTAAATACACTTAACATGCCTCTAACATTCACTGAAGTAAACCTACCACCCACAGTTAAAATACGTATGCCAAATAATAAAGTTTTTGTAGATCAGCCATAAAGTCTTGCACGTTTTAAATGAAAATCCATTTTATTAATATTAATAAACAACCATCGCAACTGAGCACGGAAAACTAGCAGACTCAAAAAGATATCTTTAAATATTAGTTGCTGAATGTGTTTAAATACCAAACCCTCTGCGCGTAAAAGCGTCATATTTTAAGACACGGTATCTGTTAATTATGTTACAAACGCTCGACACGGAAGAAAGCTTCATATTTCTCAGCTAAGATAATACGAGGACTTAATTATTCTTATATTTTTTTTATCTAATGTAAGATATTATTTTATTTCATTTTACAGGCCTGCCACTCTGACTATAAAGTCAGATCATGCTTTTCACACCGGAATATCTCGTTAATGGGATTCAGGAAAAGCTGGACAAAAATATGTTCTCAGTTGGGTGATCTTGTTGTAGTCACGTCCTAGACGAACCTGAGCTAACAGCAATCTTTCAAAAATAGCGGTTGTTTTTCGGTGAGTGTAAAATGAGGTGAATCTGGAGCAGAGACAGAATACAAGGGAGGGGTATATGAGAGTTCCCCGAGAAAACCAACCGGGAAACGACAACTTTAGCTATGACCCCGCCAGGAATCGAACCCGGATCGCCATGGTGGGAAGCAAGTAGTCTGACCACTACATCACCGCGGCCCGCTCAATAAAAGCAAAGAACCGAATCCCTTGCTATTTGGTCTGGGCTAAAATAGGCCACTCAGTGGGCAGCAGCCATTGAACAAGTAGCTGAGTCTAGACGATGCACAAGACTGTGGAGTCCAGCATACAGAAATTCCCCACCCACTAGTAATGATACACTGGAAAGCCAAAAAAAAAACTGGTATATGCGTACGTATTGTTATTAGCCTTGGTGGCTCATAATACTCTTAGGAAAGGTTAAGTTTAAGGAAAACTGGATAAGTTCAGATTATTAAAAGAATTGATTAAAATGATTAATAAAGACTTTACTTGACCTAAAGTTAGAAGAGTATACAATGATATTCAATTAAAGTTAAGTCCAACGGAAGTGAGAGGGAAGGACTTAAGGAAGGCTATTAGTTAAGGAGGAAGATCACGTATAAAGGAAGGGAACTTACCCCAGCCTCACACCTGGACCCTATGACGGAAGCAGCCCAAGGAACAGCCGCTGCCTGGTCTGATGTTCGAAGTAGACGACGCCGGTCCTGGTCGTTGACGTCTATTTCACACTTCTCACCCCACCACGTGACCGTGACGAACTTTGCTCCGATTGGTTCCCTTAGTGCTTTGGAGGTGGGCTGTTTCGGTTTTTGTGTTACTTCCCTGAAATGCTCTTGGATCAGCATCTTCATTGTTGCCGGGCGTCTTGTGTGAATGCCCCGTCGACTAGCTGCAATCATTCTTAATCTGATCTTTTGATACTCCAGCAGTTTTGTGGCTTCTTCGTGCCATTATTCTGTCGTGTCTGCGATCGTTCTGGATTGGCATTAGTGAACTATGTGGCGCCTTTTCTTAGGTTTTTCTTGGTTATGAAGTTTGAACGGGACCAATCATAACATTCCCCCCAAAGTGATTAAAATTAGAGATGTCCCCATCTCTGAAGGGATGGTTGAGAACTTAGTAGAGTAGTGACATATTTGCTTGAAAAATAGTGTATATCTAGGTCAATGGTAGAAGAAGAGTGTGAAGTGTGGATTAGAGACTTGAGAATGGCCCTGTAATGCTCATAGAAGAGTTGCACGGAATAAGTGTTGTGGAGAATGGCATAAAATAGATGTCGGTCACACTGACGGTTCGCCGCCGTCCGGTGAACTCTGTGCACACGTGGGGGCTGGCAGTGAAGTTGCTGACCGGTGACATCGGACTCCTCCTTCCGCTGTCTCGTGCGAGGCTTGGCTGAGGTGGTATAGTCCATTCACGGTTACTTCGCACTTTTCTGAATCCCTGCTAAAGTTGTACTTCCAGGATATTCCTCCGCCCTATGCAAGCTAAGCTTAACCAAGTCTATAATATTACACCAAAGAGACTGCGCACCGCATTCGTGCACACTCAGTGCAATAGTATTTTGCATAAGAACTATTTATTACTAGGCATTGCCAACACACCTGTTTTCTCACTGTTTTCGTTCATATTAATTATAAAAGATAAATATGATAATGTATACATAAAATATAAGTTAATTTTCAGTTGACCCAAAAACAATGTACTTTTACGTTAATAGAAATATAAAACGCTTGTGACACATGGCATGTTTAGGACATAACTAAACATGTTATACATGAGGTGATTTTTCTAAGATTTAGAGTCAAAAAGGGTGAAGAATCCGCGAATAGACTATAGGAAGAGGTAGGGAGGGCGAACGGACGTTGGACGTACATTAATTTACACATACATTACCAGACACTTTTCCGCCATCGTACATAGGAATCTTGTCATATAAAATCCAATATAGACAGAATATTAATTTAAAATGAACGTGGGTAAAAGTGACTATGCAAGCGAACTATTTGAATTCCTTTACATTATACTGTTTCATATCGTAATGTTGAACAAACACTCTCGGGTAAGTACATACGGCAGTGAAAACTTGCTGCCCGAATTTGTACAATATAAAGTTTGCAACCATGGTGAGTTATTCAAAAAGTCATCAGAAGGCAGCTCTTGTGTGCACTGAGAACAGTCCTCTGATTTGTTTGCACTAAGGCGCACACAACTACTCACAATGTAGTTTCATAACAAGTGTACAGAAGTGCACAAGCATCTAAATACATAATTCCTACTACAGTTATTTAAAAAGAGAATATATATTTTGGTATAACTATGACATGAATTATGCAACTATTAGAACCACTTTTTATTGACAATGAACTGATTGAATGTATAAAGACAATTTACGTGAATAAAAGCGTCCACGCAATTCAGTATTTATCACACTGTACTGAGCGTTCCTATATATATCCGAATCACCTTTTCAGGACACTGTCACTCTGCCTTGCTTCACAGATGGTTCTCAAACCAAGTATTGGCTAGTCCAATTCTGATGTACAACTGATGTACACAAAAGTGACATCTGTATTAGATAATGCCTCACAAAGTACGTATCAAATTGTATATAAAAATGACGTTTCATACTTTATTTACAATCATTTATTCATCTACTGCTACGTATTGCCTGTCTTGAAAACGAATTGTTGCTATATTTGTTAATTCCTTAAATCAGTGTTCTAATGATAATAAATTATATCTACTTATACTACGGGTGCACCCATCAGAAACTTATGGATACAATGCATTGTGGGAAAACCAAGTGGGAGATTGTTAAATGAGCCTATTATGATTGATTAAATTTGTAATTTCATAGTATCTGAGTTTCTGCTGGCAGTTTATATCAGCGCATTTAACTAATAGGATGTGGGTTATAAGGATGGGAGAATGAGGCATGTGCACATATGGGGGTGTGAGCTCTGTTTCTGTAGACAGACCTTCAGAATGCAACTGCAAATCTTTTACCACCGCGTCGCGGCAGTTTGTTTTACTTTAGAGGATGTTGGTAGGCGTGCATTATCACGCCACCTACAGATGCAAGAGACGCGCTGATATGACATCCGTTGTCCTTTTCAGCTTCCAACCGCAGCTGTACCGTGAGCGTCAGTTCACATTAGTCCATTCTGGCAGTCGTGCGGGTTCAGAGCTTCCGTGTTTACTGCACGAAGAGGAAGACATTATAACGGAGAACTGTTCAATTGCAGGCATCGGGCGACTCGATCTAGTTTTGGTGTCCTCGGTTCGGTGTGGCACTGTGGCACTGCGCATTATGCGTAATAGGAAAAAGGAAAGAGAATGAGATTGATGATGCAGTTAGGGAAGAGACGACCGGTAGAAATATTCACTTCAGCAGCGACTTATGCATTATGATTCGTTCGGGTTAACTGCGTTTTCCATAAAATCTGTGCCATCTGACAAATTCGAAAATACAGGAAAATACCGACTCCGATCAGTATTGCAATAACTGTCGTTATGAAATATGAATATTGTGGTACTGTAATCATGGGCGTGAATACGTAATTGTACTCGTCAGGGAACTCAATTCTATCATGATTTAAAACTGTGTTTACCTGATCCAAATTGGAGTGAATGTGCCAGTCCGTGTGTAACAAGTGAGATATATTCGAAACATGTGTTCCCGTGTTTATTTGAAGTTGGTCCGGTTGGAAATAAGTGTTGCGGAGCCAGGGAAATGGAACGCCAATATTTATCTGTGATGTATTTGTTACTCGTGTGTCGCACGTGTGCGTTTTCTGAATAATCACGTTATGTGCCGTTCTTAATTCGCAGTGACATGGAAGATTTAATTCTTGTGTCCCTATGGATTATTGATTGAATTTGTGTATCGCGCCATTTAAGCAGTCTATATATATCGGCGATGGTAAATTACTGATTAAAAACTGGTTAGGGAAAAATTCCGTGATTTTTAAAAGTGAGTCGTTCGAACATCGAAATTCACATGCATCCATCTTTAGTGGTTGTTGCCATGCGAAAAACATTTCTTTGAAGCAGAGTATAGTTTTGGTTACTGGTCTTACACGCGTAATGCGGTAAATGTGATCCATGTTTTCTGTTGTGTGTTTTAAGTCAACAATTTGTTGTGTCAGAAAATCAAGTGCTATAGTTTTTTCACTAGTGTGAAGATAACACGATCTATTACGAGATTGAAAGGGAGTCGGTATTAAGTGATAAACATGCCAAGCTGATGTTTTCTGCAAAAGAGGTATTTGGATTTTAACAACAAATTGAGAAGGACTGTAGCAATTCTGTTAAGGGAAGCTGATAATACACAGTGTGATGTGTCGCCGATATTGCTAACTCCAATTCCGTAGATTCCAAATTTTTGTTGTAAGTCGTGAAGGTTTTTTAAAAACTTCTCTTCCGGAACAAGTTTAATTGGAAAGTGATTATTTTGCACTGCGTAATGTGTGTTAATATGTCCTGTTCCTGTAAGAGGATATTTAGTAAATGTAAAACAATGGAAAGTGTTAGTTGTTGTGTTAGTGCTAAAAGTTCTGTGTTAAATGAGGTGCCATGTTGTCTCAACGAAAATGTTATGTAGTTAATGGTGTCCGCAATTAAATGTAATCAACCATCAATTTGTGACGTTGTGTTTTGCACATTGTTTATGATGTCTTTGATGGCCTGATTTTTTGTATGCACCGATTTTTTAATATTATTGACATTCTGCATGATAATTTCCTAATTTGAAAGTAATTTTTCCCAGTGTCTATTGGTTAGCGTATTTCAACATCATGTAAACAAGTCGCCTATGAATTGGATGCCTCGACGATTGCGTATCTGCGGTTCCGTTTCCACGTGGTATTCGGTTACCAGGTGTTGTTGGATATGGTCGATTGTGCATGTTAACGTTTTCGCATTTTTACATATGTATGTAATGTTGAACTGGCACATGTGATTTTCCCATGTTTGTGTTATGAAAGTTGGCTGTGGCGTTTACAACGGAATACTATAAATCACTAGTATGGATTCCTTGTATACGATGGCTTGGTGAACGTCATACCAGTAAATGCCAGAATGAATCTGGAATATCAGGTAACTGCTGGAAGTGATGGAAAAGATATTTGGAAAAGATATGGGAAAAATACACATAACAACGCAGCACTTGTCATGATGAGTAATCTCCTGCAAACAACATTACATGTGAGTTCCTTTTATTATAAATTCTTTCATAACTTACGTAATAATTCGACATTTTTGTATGGGTGAGGCTGTACGTTCTGTGACCTGGCGTGAGTATTTATCTGTCCGACAGCGGTGAGGGGTGTTACTTGTACGTTTGCCCTAGGGGATGCGGACGGATGTGTGGTTTGATCATTGTTTACTATTTGTGATTGGCGGTTGTGTGAATTGGAATCTGCTTGAGAGAACCTTCGACTAAGCTGGTTTAATATGTCGTGTATTCACTGTATCCCTAAGTTTAATTCCATACCGTCTCATGACTACCGTGATTTTAGAGGGGACCATGAATATTTTATAGAAACCGATAAATTTAAATTATAGGCCTTTCCTCCGTGTGTGGTTTTCCAACCACACCCATTGATTTTCCTTGTACTGAGAGGGATGAAACCTCTTATTAAAATATTTAGCTTGGACCGTTGACCTTCACCGATATTCTTTGCAGCTGTGGCTCGTACATTTTCTAAAGTCTGTATCCAGTCGGCGGTTCTTATGTCTGGTTTGTTAAGAGCTACATTGTGAAAGTTGGCTTGTATTAACTCTGTGGATGAGATAAAACGGATTGAACCCTGTTTGTATTAAAGGTAGTGTTATAGTTGAAGATAATAAATTCTAAATATTTGTCCCAATTCTATTGGTTGGACTCCGCGTACATTGTTAGCTGTTTGCCAATGACCTTATTCATGGCCTCAGTTAAACCGTTAGCCTGCGGATTATAAGCTGTAGTACACAGTTTTTTTATTTTTTAATCGTCTAACAATTTTGAAATTACTTCATTTTGAATTGACGTGCTGCAACCAGATAATAAAAATTTTCGACAGCAAAATTTAAGTACTATTGTTTTAATAAATTGTGCCCACGTCTTTGCATCTATGCTTTTGACTGGTGTAGCCATTACATAGCGTGTAGCATGTTCGGTCATAACTAAAATATACTTATTACCAGCTTTCTTGGTCGGAAGTAGTCCTTTGGCATCGATTGACTTCATAGAAAATATAGGAGGAAGTGGAATGGGCTGCAACTCTCCTGCTGTTTTAGTATTAGCTCGTTTAGCGCGTTGGCAAGTCTCACACGTTTTAATATATTCCTTGACATATTTTTGTATTGTTTCCCAAGTATATGGGTGTTTTATTTTATTATAGTCTTACGAACTCAAAAATGTCTGCCTCCGACTAACTCGTCGTGATGGGTCATTATAATTTCTGGCTCATAATGTTGTGGTACTACTTTTAGATGACGTTCGCCTGTTGGCGTATGTAATTTATAATATATTTTCCTGTTAGCTGTTACCAAATACCTGTGAGATAAATTACGAATTACTGGTGAAACACTATCGGGTTGTGTAAGAGCTTGTTTTAATTTTAAAATAAATGGGTCCTTGTCACACTCTCCCTGAAATGGAGACGTGTTTGTCGGAATATGCTGAAGTGGGAATAAAGAAAGTTCGCTTTCTGGTTCAATTGATTCAGTAACATTTGTAATCACTGGGGTGAAGTGTACTTTATCATGAATGGACTTTGTATACAACGCAACATTAGTGACGGGCCTATCACACTGAACAGATTTACTTTGAGCATTTTCTTCTGACACTATATGTATGTTGATTTGATAGTAAGTTGATACTGCGTGTAGTATTAATTGAACTGGGAGATTATGCAGTTCGTTTTGAATTTTTATCTTAGATATATTATCCGCTCTATTTCCCGTGATATACCAAGTATGTCTATATTCTTCCCAATTTCGGAAGATAAACCTCACGATCTACCCTTAACCCCTTCAGTTTTTTTCTTTGCTAAAAAATGTTACTATTAATAGGACCTCAAAAATATTTTCTATGTGTGGGGGAATATTAAGTAATGTATAACTGTTATTATTTATTCTTTTCTGGTAAATGTTTTTGATGTCAGTGTTTTGTACACAAGATAAATAATCAGCTATGATATTATTTCGTCCCTTATCCATTTTTGTTTCAAATGAAAAATTGCTTAAGACAGTTGCAGATTTCTGGCTACGGTTGTTGTGCTCAGCCATAGATGTGAAATATCTAAGTGATGCGTGATCTGTTTCGAATATAATTTTTCTCTCGTATAAATACTGCCGAAAGCAAGTACAAAAATACTTAACCGCTCCCAGTTCCCTTTCTGTCGTCGACCAACTTCTCTCGTTTTGTGCCAGTGATTTTGACGCGTAAGCTATAACAAACCGTCGACCCTGGTGGTCTTCCTGTAATAGTGATCCACCAACAGCTGTTTTGGACGCATCACAAAATAAGATTGTTTTCCTATTATCTATATTGGATGGCAGTACCGGAGGTGAAGTTATAGCTTTCTTTAATTGTAAAAACTTGGACTGTTGAGGAATATCCCAGTACAATTGTGTGTCTTTTTTTGTTAATTCTGTTAGAGGCTGCGCAATTTTCTAGTAGTATCTAATACATTTTCGTAAGTAAGATGTGAGCCCCAGAAAGGATCGTAATTGTTTTACATTTATGGGTGGAGGTGTGTTAACTATTCTTTGAATTTTCTCTGGATCTGGTACTAGGCGTTAGTTGATGCCCTAGTATTTTTATTTCCTGGGATGCAAATTTACATTTTCTTGGATTAAGTTTTACCCCAAATTCTCTCATGCGTACAAGTAGTTTTTCAAGATTACGAATGTGTTCATGAAAATCATTTCCTATTACAAATATTCTTTTCTGGTATATAAATTTGAATATTTGTATTTGAATATATCGTCCGCGTAACATATTACTGACTGCCATCTGAGGTCCCCTAATAGTGTGTCGACAAACTCCTGAAAAAACCTTGGGCTAGTTTTCAATCCCATGGGTAATCTACGGTATTGAAACAATGCTATCTGGTCTATAGCAAACGCCAATTTATATCGATCTTCTGGCTTAATGGGAATCGCATAAAATCCGGAAAACATATCTAAACTAGTAATATACGTCGTATTTTTGAGGATTTGTAAAATATCGTCCGTTCGTGGCAGTGGATAACTCTGGCCTTGAATGAAATTATTAAGTCTCCTGAAATCAGATACCATCCGTATTGTCCCGTCCTTTTTCGTTACGACTAGACACGGAGCTGCATAAGGACTTGTTGATTTTTCGATTATGTTAGCATCTAACATATCTTGGATTTGTATTTGAATAGCTTCTCTCCTGGAAGGAGCTATTCTGTACGGTTTGCAATGTACTGGTTTGGTGGTTGTTAAACCAATTTGGATGTGATATTTTCGTGTTTCAGTTAATTCTGTAATCTTAAACGTGAATCTGTCTTTATATTTCTGTAATTAGCGTTTGAATTTTCTCTTTTTCCTCTGGGTGTAAAGATGGATTTATGTTTTTATACGCTAGTTGGTAATCGTCTTGCTATAAATTTTTCATTTGTTGGATTGTGTTGAAAAATAAAACACTATTATCTTCTTCCAGATCAATATACGGTACTGCAATGATTTTATCATGCATATGTCTAAGTGTTGCGACTTTCGCATACAAATCTGGGATTAAACTATGTTTCCGAATAAAGTCACATCCAATTATGGCGTCAGCTTAAAGGTTTTCAATCACTAGAAACTCATGTGTGTATGTGTGCCCTTCAATTTGGAATGCTGGATTTATATAGTCTTGAGGGGATGGTAGTTCATCCGTCGCTGCCATTATTTTAATTGGTTGTGAGAGTGGTTTTTATTTGTGACTTCCTACCATGGTTGCGGCTATGCATGACTTGGAACATCAGGTATCAATTAAAGATAAAAACGTGTTGTCTTTCGTGTTAATGATGATTTTCGGTGTGGCGCCTACGTTCTTGTGATTTTCATGATCGCTATGGGGACTGGCTTTTTATCCATGTAGTTGGTCTGTTTTGTTGCTATGTGGAAGTCTTTCACACTCCACATTGGTATATTATGTTCTTTAAATTTGCTGTGTTTTTCGTATGCCTGCTTACCTACAGTATGTGAACTGTGTGGTTTAGTAACTGTATGTTTTCGTTGAAAACTTTGAAACCTACCGCGCATATCCGTTTGCCACTCTATACCTTTCTTGGGAAACATTGGGCATACGGCAGAACGATGTCCCTCGTAGAAACATAACGCGCAGGTATGTGCGAATTCATTCTGCGGCCCATATTTTACCGCGGCATATTGACGTACTACTTTCTGCGCTGGACCTTGTTCTGTTACATTTCCTATTTCCTGCTGATAATTTTGTCTTCTGTTATGTAGTTCCCTACTTGTAACATTATGAGAGGGTTACGGAGCCGGTTTACCGTTCGTTTTTTAAACGTCTCTTATTTTGTTAACTACATGTGGTATCTGCTTTCGGCTGTTAGTTAGATACTGTGGCGAATATTGCCTTCTTCCAAATTCTATTGTACACGGTTGTCGTGGACTGATAGCCCAGATTGCATACATGTTACCTATCGGTGTCCGTATGCAAGGCATCTGTTGCGGTCTGACCGAAAAACATGTTGTACTAAGCTTACAAAATTGACTCGCTATGTGCGCATATGTGTGCCTGGGGTTGTCCCCTTGTTTGGGTTGAAGTGTGCAGGGCGTATAGGGGAAAAGTACATCCTGTACTCCCCGTTTTTTGAATTGTTAAATGTTTTTGCTTGAGGCGTATGATAAGGTCAATTCATGAGTGGTTGGGGGCAATAGTATGGGTATGGCGGTGCTGAGCTGTGGAACGGGTACGGTGGAACTTGAAACATGGAAGGCACGTTCATCGCGAGCCCGCTGTATGTATGAAAACGTCTGGGTTTTCTGAAATTTGCTTCTCGTGTTTGCCGTTCTAATTGAACATTGTTTTGTTGGGCACTGGGATTTTCATCTACCCTGGTGTTATCTCGGGACACTGATAGTTTACTAATTTCTTCCTTCAGTTCCTTAATCTGAGCTGCCATGAAATTGTTAGAGAAGTGCGTATGTTTGTGTAGATTTTGTCTGCATTTGTGAACACCCGCCTCTATATGCCTGATATTGCAGATCATTTCTGGCAGTGTTGTATTGTTCATGACTATAAGTTTATCGACTATCGTTGGTGCTAAGGAATTCCAGAGAATTTCTATAATTTCCTCCTCTGGCATGTGGTTTTTAACCTTATTGGCGAGAAAAATGATTTCCTGTTCACGTACACTTGCGGATTCATGAGGTTCCTGTCGCTTTTCGTACAACTTTCTTTTATTTTTAGTGATGGTTTCTTCAGTCGGAAAAAAACTGGTCAGTTGACGCATAACTCTTTCCCATGAAAGTAAGTGTGGCTCTGTCTGATTTACAATATTTTCATATACTCTATTGGGTGTGCCTACAAGATATATGTGTAGTCGTTTAATTTTGGTTTCCTCATCCCGCTGGTTGATGTCGGCCCCTGTTTCAAAGTACTTTAAGAATTCCGAAATGTCTTCCTCCTGTGTACCATGAAATTTCTCTACCGGCACCGGTTGTTGTACTACGATGTTAAATTTCGGTATTTCCTCAATTTTTGTAAGAGGTTGAGTTTTCGACGTACCTGTATCGATGGTTTGTGTGGATTTAGACTGGTCTGGTAGTCACTGTGTGTCTATGTTCTGATAACTATTTTCTCCTATATGTTGACAAGGTATTTCGTATCTGTCAGGATCCGTAGCCCCTAGAAACCCTTGGTTATCCGGTTGTGTGGACTGCAAACTCTGAAAGTACGATCTTGTAAAGGGCCTATTACTGCCGTGTATAAGTTCCAGTTGTGTATTAATATTCACGTTTTCCTCCATATCCCTCGCTCTCAGGTTAGCTGTTACTACGTCCAAAATTCGTTTTAACGGATGTTGCCTTTTCGGAGAACTAGCCATTTAATAAGGTTTCAATGTGTATGTAAGACATGCCTTCCTCAAATATGATAATCAAGCAGAATAAGCAATTTATCACCAATCACAAGCAATTAATAAACCCAACTAATGGTTAGTACACGAAGTATACTGCAGAAAATGTTAATAAATGAGTGATCCGAAGAGGGAGGGTAGGTGGGAGATATAGGTGGTGGGTTTGACTCGCTTGCTAGTCGATTGGTAGGGCTCTTAAAACGGCTCCACCATTTGTTATGAGCCTTGGTGGCTCATAACAATCTTAGGAAAGGTTAAGTTTAAGGAAAACATGATAAGCACAGATAATTAAACGGATTGTTTGATATGATATATTAAGATTTTACTTGATCTAAAGTTAGAAGAGTATTCAATGATATTCAATTAAAGTTAAGTCCAACGGAAGTGAGAGGGAAGGATTAAAGGACCGTTGTTAGTTAAGAAGGAGGATCACATATAATGGAAGGGAACTTACCCCAGCCTCGCACCCGGACCCTTTGGCTGAAGCAGCCCAAGGAACAGCCGCGGCCTGGTCTGATGTTCGTAGTAGACGACGCCGGTCCTGGTCGTAGACGTCTATTTCACACTTCTCTCCCCAACACGTGACCGTTGAAGAACTTTGCTCCGATTGGTTAACTTAGTGCTTTGGAGGTGGGCTGTTATGGTTTTTGTGTTACTTCCCTGAAATGCTCTTGGATCAGCATCTTCGCTGTTGCCGGGTGTCTTGTGTGAATGCCCCGTCGAATTGCTGCAATCATTCTTAATCTGATGTATTGATACTCCAACAGTTTTATAACTTCTTCGCGCCATTATTCTGTCGTGTCTGCAATCGTTCTGGCTTGGTGTTAGCGAACTCTGTGGCGTCTTTTCTTAGGTTTTGCTTGGTTAGAAAGTTTGAACGGGACCAATCATAACAGTATGCAAATAACAGAGGTATGGAACCTCGGCAGCGCCTATATAAGACAACAAGCGTCTGACAAAGTTGCTAGATCGGTTACTGCTTCTAGAATGGCAAGTTATTAAGATTGAAGTGAGTTTGAACGCAATGTTATAGTCGGCGCACGAGAGATGCGATAGATAGGACATAGCATCTTCGAGGTAACGATAAAATTTGGATTTTCGCGTACGACCATTTCACGAGAGTACCGTGAATATCGAGAATCTGGTAAAACATCACATCTTCGACATCGCTGCAGCCGGAAAAAGATCGTGAACGAACGGGACAAACGACGACTGACGAGAATCATTAAACGTGACAGACGTGCAACCCTTTCTCAAATTGGCGCAGATTTAAATGCTGGGGCATCAACAAGTGCCATCGTGCGAAATATTCAACGGACCATCATTGATATGGGCTTTCGGAGTCGAAGGCCCACTCGTGTACCGTTGCTGACTGCACGACACAAAGCTTTATGCCTCTCGTGGCCCCGCCAAAACCGCCATTGGACTGCTTATGACTGGAAACACGTTGCCTGGTCTGACGAGACTGGTTTCCAATTGTATCGGGCGGATGGACGTGTACGGGTATGGAGACAACCTCATGAATCCATAGACCCTAAATTTCAACAGGGGACTGTTCAAACTGGTGGAGGCTCTGTCATGGTATGGGACGTGTGCCGTTGGCATGAAATGGGACCCCTGATACGTCTAGATACGACTTTGACAGGTGACAGATACGTAAACCTACTGTACGATCACCTGCGCCCATTCATGTCCATTGTGCATTCCGACGGACGTGGACAATTCCATCAGGACAATGCGACACCCCACACGTCGAGAGTTTGCTACCAAATGGCTCCAGGAACACTTTTCTGACTTTAGACACGTCCATTGTCCACCTAAATCACCAGACATGAACGTTATTGATCATATCTGGGCTGCCTTGCAATTTGCTGTTCAGAAGAGATCTCCACGGCCTCCCACTCCTATGGATTTGTGGACTGCCCTGCTGGATTCATGGTGTGAACTGCCTTCTGCATACCTTCAAATATTAGTCGAGTCTATGCCACGTCGTTTTGCGGCACCTCTGCGTGCTCGTGGGGGCCGTACACGATATTAGTCAGGTGTACCAGTTGTATGTCAATGATACCATATTCTTTTCGTTTTAATTTTAGATCCATAAAATAAAATAATAAGAATTGAAGATATAATTAATTTTATGTAACAGTTAAATTAAATATTTATTAAATATGGCAATATTATAATGAAATGAAAATCAATATTGTGGTTAAAGAAAGGTATCATAACGGAACGAAACTTTACAGTAGCAAAATTAGATTTCTGTGATACGGAATGTCATCATCAAATGTATTATAATGTAACAGGGGAAGTTTAAGATAATTACTGAACGTAATATTGAATTTCTTAACTTAAACTTACATATATATCTGTCTCAATGTATGTATAATTACAGGTATAAGCATAATTTAATTTTGCAATGGATTCATAAATTAAGTAACAAATATTCTTGCACAGAATTAAAGCAGATACTAAAAAGAAATAAATATTACATTTCTAAAACGTTATCTCTGAATGTATAAAACAAAGTCGCTTATCTGCGTCTGTCTGTGTATTTGCTTAGTACTTCTAAACTACCTAATAGGTTTTGATACGGTTTTCAACATCATTTAGAGGATTTCTTGAGGAAGGTTTTGGTGTAGAATACATTTTAATTTAATGTAAATTTAATGTAAGAATAGTAGAGAAATATCGAACCGCTTGTAATCAAGTCGTAGAGACCCGCTTTCAGGGCACTTACATGGCTTGCGCTGACTAAACAATAAGAAATGCATGGAATTAATGTACTACAGAATTGTATCTCTCAAAAAGGTCTACAAAAAAGTCCCCGATAGCAAATGTTTATCTCTTAAGGATGTCCCACAGTAACCATTTTTGTATTTCAAAGTATCGCTGTAAAAACTAAATTGTTACCTGGCGAAGCCGGGCCGGATCGCAAGTTGTTGATGATTTCGAACGAAATCGTTATTTACAATGTCTACTGAGAATAACACCAAATATATAAATAAAATATTTTAAATATTTTAAATGTGTTATTCAGTAACGGAACTAATAATAATTAAATGGAAATCTACATTTAGATTAATAGTTTTAAGTTTGTCTGAAGCAGTACACAATTTAGCTTGTATTAATTACTCTTACTCTTCTAGGCGTAAATAACAAAACATAACCGGTATAACTATTTAGCCTGCTTTTCTCTTCATATGTATGCATATGAATTTGACGAAGTATTCCCTACTATAAAAATGAGACAAAGGTTGCGTGTGTATTAAAATAAAATATTTCAATTGCTATCATTTCAAAAACAACTGTGTGATTCACTTGAAACACATCCGTTTTCATAGTTTACAGTAGTAATTTTGTTTGCCAAATTTGGCGGGAATTGATTGATTGTTTCCCAAGGTATGAGATGAAAGTACTGATATCTGACCAAATACCGGTATGTGTCAGCATTTTTCATTTCGTGCTTGTAATTTAAACTTTTAGCATATCAACTTAAGTCGAAATGGTTTAAACAACATGGTATATTTAACAAATTAAACCAAAATACTTGCATTATCGCATACTAAAAAAGAGTTTTATCCTTTTAAGTCGCATAAGTTATTATTGCATACCATAGTATTAGTCACCTGCCAATATACAAAGTTTAGTTTAAATTGGTTATATGGTTTTGTATACATAGCATACTAATCAAAATGTTTATACAATCGCCAATAAGTATCTAAACAACATAAAACATTAAGTTTTCATGGTGTACCGGACAATTACTGATTGCCAAATTTGGTAGAAACGGTAGATTGTTTCCTGAGTTTTGATGTTAAAACTTTATTTTCCCATTGTATGCTATCTAACAAACTGGTGGGTAAAAGAGACTATGTATCAGTATGTCCGATGCGTTTAACCAATACTTTCAGCAGACCAAGTTTGGTCGAGGTTGGTCAACTGTAAGTATATTCAACAAATAAACATAAAACATACAGGTAGCTGCCATGTTGAAAATAAGTTTCCTATTCTTTCAAACTGCATATGTTGATATGACCTACGATAGTATTAGTACCTGATAAATATGATCGGAATATATTGTGTGGTTTCTTAAGATATTACGTAAAAGCCGTACTTATTCCTATAGTTCTCTCTCACACAATGGCTTACCAATAACAATATTCTCTCTTAATTATCTATTTATACCGTAAATTGTTAAAATCCGAAACGTTTCTTAAATTGGTTAAATGGTTCCCGAGATGTGAAACAGAACTCTAAATATTGTATTGACAATCATATTTGAAAAGAAGCACATGACGAGGTTTAAAACTACAATAGTCGGACGTCCTTATTTAGTACTATATGTGTGCCGCGTTTGAGGAAATTCTGTTAACGGGTTCAAAAGGTTTTAGGGGGAACACAGACACGCATACAGGAAAACGATCTCATAAGCCTATATTTCCTTCGGAAGTAGGCTAATGAGACAAGAAATCTAACAATCACTGTTGATCAGAGGAAAACCTTATTAAACTTAATGATGGCCTATCTTGAGTGTAGTGATTATGATCTGATCACGATCATGGTGATCATGTGTGATCAGGTGCGTGTTTTTGATAATGAAATGTATATTTCGGTCAGAAAGTGGGGCAAAAATCGCATTAGTAATCAAGTGAACATTGCTGGTCAAGAAAAAATTTATTTTATTGAATAATGCCCAATCTTAAGAATGGCGATCGTTTACAAATATGTATATTTCCATAGAGTGTATTAACAATCGATTGCAGCTAAATACATTACTGAACAGAAGTTGGCAAGGCAAGATAACGCCATCAAACTTTCTTGAAAAAATTTACAAAACGTCCGTTGTTTGTTATAATAAACCTTAGTCTAGTGTATAAGAAGTTTTGAGCACAATAATGATGTAAAACCCATATATTTTGTCACTTTGTGATCTGAAAATGTTTTAAAAATACGTCGTTATATAATTAAAACATTACTACTAACAGTGCGTACAGTATAAGTGCCCATTTAATATATAGTAAAAATTGAGATTAGGCGATTAGAATCAATTTTTGATGATAACCGCATGTTACGCTGTCATAAACGTAAAGCACGCGGTTCAATACATCACGAATTGTTACACATACATTCATGTGCTGAGATATTTAAACAGTTTTAAGAATACAGAATAATTTATTTTACTAAAATTTGTGTTGTAATAGATAATAGTGGTTTCACATTCCTGTAAAATTTTACTCCAATCTGTTCGATGATTAAAAGTTATAAGGGAGACATACAAACCATAAAGTGATTCGTACGATTTATTATTTCTATAAAAAAATAATTGGGTAAAACGATAGATTTATAGCTGGATAAGTTATTGAATAAGTTGTACAATAGTAAGATGCATTAAAAAATATTATGTAGTTAGATTGTTGTAATTAATTGATATAGTCATGCCACAAATTAACCATTCATATCCTATTATAGGATTTAAGGTATGCTTAGATTATCAGATCAAGATAATATTTATAAAATAATCATTATTTTCCATATAAAACTTTTTACCAATCTAGTGATAGTAAATATGTTGACGCTATTCCCCACCTGTGGCATACAGGATGGTTCATAGGGTCGGAGTTAATTCCTCCAGGCACAGACTAAAAGGTGCCTTGAAGGTTGAGGGTATATCAATAATGTAGTCTTTTGGTGTTTCACTTCACTGGATGGATGTATTGTCTCGTGTTTAAAAAAAAAAAAAACAGAAACACTTCCGAGGTGTGGTACTTCATTTTGGCTAACTGGAATAAACTGTGAGAGATGTCATGGTGGGGGGGGGCCTTCTTTAGACGGAGATTTGATACTTAACTCTTTTGGTGGTGCTGGTATGTTGTCGGGTGTGGAGGAGATCCAGCTATGTGGGCGGCCTTGGAAAAGGCCCGCATTTGGTGCTGTCTCCCCTGGATTGCTATTCTGGGTTCGTTCTGACGTCCTCTCGCGATTTCTTGACGTCACTGCTTCTCTCGGCGCGGTGATAATGAACTGTCGCCCTCTTCTCGCGTAAATTGGCTTATATGCTCTCTAGTCTCCCTCCCTAAGTGTTGGCATGTGTCTCTCTTGTTGGGGAAGGGGGGAGGTGGTTGCCTGCAGTACAAAGCCCTTCTGCCACATGTCATGTTTCGTGAACGTTCGGGAGGCAAGTGGTGATCTTGCCACTTTAATTTACCATCTCAGCTTATTCTTCCGCGGTTTGGCTAAAAGGGTGGTAGGGGTGAGGAGTATTCGTGGCCCCACTTTCAATTGGTCAGTCGTTTTCTCAGGCGTGAAGCTAGAGGTGCTCTTGCTTTGCTCTGTAATTTCTCCTGCTTTCCTACGTATTTACGTAGCGCTTTCCGGGTGCTTCGGCGATATGCCATCTCTTACTCGGCACAAACTTGACATGTGTAGCTGCGATCCATTCTGGCTGTCCACGTGCCTCGTGACACATGTCAACTGGTAGGCGCTCGCGAAGGGGTTCAGCGAGGCTTCTGCTCCCAATATGCGTTACATGTAAATTTGTATACTTTAATTATTAATTTAGAAACTCCTCAACAGCTGCATGACAATATTAAATGTTATTCATTTCATTACCACAGCATTGTGCACAACTATAAGTAGTTATTAATTTATAAAAAAATAATAATTTACTTAAAAATTTTTAATTAACAAAACATTTTATTAGACAATGAATAACCCTTATATCCAAAAAAAAAACCTTAAACTAAGTTTGAACAGAAAACATGGTTAAAAGTCCATATGGAGAGGGAGAAAGACAGAGAGAGAACTACAAGGTTGTAGCAACAAGCAAATAACTATTTTGAGAAACACTTATTGTAAAATAATGAATTACGGTGTTTATGAAAATTAAATGGAAGAGATAAGAAGCAGGTGTGAAGTAAAATTTATATAGGCATTTTGGTTTCCATGTCTTTACATGAACATCATATTTGGCGAAAATGGTGGAATAGTTCCCAAGATATGACAAAAAAAAGTTTTAATTTTTAAATGACAATATCTCTGTACATAAAGTACCTATAAGAACGCTAGTCTTTGGATATAGTGCTGCCAGTGTGAAATGTCAACATGCCAATTATAATGTATATATATTGAATGGTTCCTAAAATATTATCATATATAATGCGTAGTAAAATTTGCATTGCTGTAATTTTAAAGATAAGTATCCAACATGGTCAAAAATTGAAAAACTTTTTTGGCCTTACTAAGTATATCGAAATTTTGGGGAAATCAGGATGAGTAGTCAAAAGAAAAAAAACTAACTCACACCCACACGTACCCATAAACACACAGACAAGAAGTAAATGTCTTAAAAAGGGCTTTCCTTAGAAAAGCAGGGTAAAATTACATAACTATTCAATTGATCACTTTTGAGAAGGTGAAAATCGTATTATTCTTAATGATAACCGATTTTTAGTGTAGCGACCATGATGGTGATCGTGTATAATCTTTCTGGACTATGAGTTAAACAGTAAGAGTATAGTATATTGCACTTGTCAGAAATATAGCTATGATACTTGTGACCATGGTTGATCAGTTTTGTATTGATTTCATGACCGTCATTGATCCTTCGGAAGGTATATTTAAAATTGTGAAAGTAATAAAGGGCCGTATTCAGAGCCGGTTTAAACATGGTCTAAACTACAGTTGTAGTTTAAGTCACCATAGTTAGACAACTTAAGCGATTTTTTCATATTCAGAAGGCGATATTAGAAGTGGATATTTTATTAGGGTGACCAGACGCCCTGCCTTTCGCAGGATTGTCCTTTTTTGTGAAGCATTGTTCTGGGAGATACGAAAGGCCAAATAAAGTCCTTTAGCTAAGTGCCCTGCGTATAGTCCTGCTTTATACACATAAACAACTACTGAACATTTAAATTACATTGCAGCAAGTTTTATGAACTGATTTTACAAAATATCACTTTGATGGGTGCCATTCCTTAAAATGTAGAAAATTTTCCAAATAAATATTAATATTAAGCTGTAGTGCTAGTGTGTTAACTTACAATAACATTGTAATAATTATTTTGATGTATTAAAATAGCTTGTATTTACAGTAGTGTCATGCCTGGAAGTTAACAGTATTGTTTTTATTATAAAATCGCTTTCTTTCTTATGAAAGTGTCCTGCTTCATGCAAAAAAATATCTGGTCCACCTACGGTAGTTTACTGCCTGACTCAACATTTATTAAATATGGCGGTGACAGATTTTAGGTAGTGGGTATTGTACTTGTGTAAATAATGCTTCCAAACAAAATACTAATAAAGCCTGTTTTTTAGCTAACAAATATCAACTCCAGTAATAATACATGTGTACGCCGAAGCCGCGAACATAACAATATTTAATAAAAACGTGTTATTTGTTTTTACGAAGTACGAGTGTTTGTTCGGAAGAATGGGGAGAATACAAATATTTGTATGTAATTTAGTAACCACGCTCTTTGAAATAAATACCGGACTATAAAACTAAATTTTGCTGATGTTTTAATAATTAATTAATAATACCACTGTGATAAAGGAATTAATTACACGTATTTGTAGTTTTTTAATTGATCGGTAATGCAGAAATGTATTCAAAGTAAAGTGCAATATACCGAGACGATTTCCAACTACCGTACCAAAAATTCACAAATGTTTCTCGTTCTATGATATCGTTTTCGTGGAAGTAACATTAGCATATTATGTTTATATATCATATTATTTATTTAAAGTAAGATGTTAAAGTTACCCGGAATGGCACATTTATGCGTTATGTACTTATATACATATATTCAATAAATCATACGAAACATTACCCTATAAAATACATTACGCGTATTATAATAAATAAATCCGAAATACGAGAACGAAGCCTGACTAATTGCCATGGCAACCGACAGTTTTACGATGTTGCAAGCTTAAACTGTGACTAATTAATCGCAGGTAAATCATTGTCTAAAGATATTGGAAAGTTGCTTCTGAATACGAAATGTCAGTTGGTCATAATCACAGGTATAAACCTGAACTAGTTAAACTAAGACTAATGCGTTCCTTAGACATGGTTTAATTATAGGTTTCTGAATACAGTCTCAAGTGTTCAGTGTTAATCGGGTGATAACCGTGATCTTCTGAATGACGACCGATCTTGAGTGTGGTGATCGTACATAAAAAGTTACCCGAGAGAAAAAAAATGATAAGTCACGGAGTCTAATTTATTGGTATTCAAAACATGTAATTAATAAATACATTATTGGACAGAAGTTGATAAAACTTGAGAACAGTGTTAGGTTTTAACGGCGAAATTTGCAAAATGTATATTGTTTGACTTAAGTTTACAAACTTTTTTGCGCAAAACAGTAATGAAAAATTGATATGTTTTGTAATAAGCGTTAGTAGTAGAGAAATAATTCCTCCGGGGACACAGGCTGCAGGCTGATAAGCCGAGGTGGCAACTGGCCACCATTTTGTGCCTTCATACGACCGCCATATTGCATCTAGATATAATCACTATAATATTCGGTTTGATAAATGTAGGTAAATTTTAATCGATTATTGTCATTGCATACGTGCCGGAGGAACATTACGTGACACAACTATAGAAAGGAATGCCTGATGTGCAGAAGTGCATTAGTGGCATAGGTATAACATAAACGAACAATGATGGTGCGTAGCCATTATTTGCCTTAATGCTGTGCCATAAAATGTGACTTTAGTATTCGGTCAAGCTCGTCAACAGTAGTGTAATGTGGCCGCACACTCTACCAGAGCAAAGATCAAAGGAAGGTGCGAGTACACCTCACGTATCATTCTGCGTTGCTAGTTACTACTGCCTTCAAATGGGACATAAGAGGTGCAATTCAAGATTGGAAAAACGACAACTCGTTATATTCCATCATGCTAAGGGCTTATCTGAGAGGAATGTTTCGTCATTAGTAAATGTTCCTCAAAGTACAGTTTGTGATATTATAAAACTATACGTAAACGAAGATAGAATTGAATCTCTACCACAGAAAGGGCGACGTAAAATAAGAAGTAATCCCAGATTACGTGTACCGAAAATTACTGCAGAGTTACTTCAGGAATGAAGAACACCTGTGCACGAAGAAACAGTTCGAAGGGTAATCAGAAAAAATGGATATAACGGCAGAGTTTTCAGGAAGAAACTATATGTAAGCAAGGTGAACAGGAATAGAAGACTTTCCATTGCTAAAGACCATATCAAGAAGGAACAGGAGTGGTGGAATGACGTGATATTTGTGAACGATAGCAGGTTCAACATATTTCAGTCATATGGTAGTGTTATGGTGTGGAGGAAACCAAAAGAGAAGCTCCAAAAGAAGAATTTGCTGCCAACAGTACAACACTGCGGCGGTCGCGTTATGGTCTGGGGCTGCATATCCTCAGTTGGAGTGGGTGAGTTGGTGTTTATCGAGGATACAATGAAGCATAAAGACTACTTAACAATCCTTAAAGGCAGTTTGCATAGAAGTGCTGACCAATTTGGTATTCTACAGACCTTCAAATCATATCAGGACAACGATCAGAACACAAGTCGCATCCATTGTGAGAATAACTTCTATATAACTGCCCAAAGGTTATCGAAACGCCACCCCAATATCTGATGAAAACACTATTGAGAATCTGTAGGATAAACCTAACACCAGAATCAGAAGGACACCGGTTACAACGAAAGAAGAATCGAAGAGGAGGCTGACGGAAGAATAGAATCACATAGACCAAGTTTACAAAAAGAAAATAATTTTCAACATGCAGACTTGTTTGAAAGAAGTGATCAGACAAAAAGAGTACCCAACGAGTTACTGAAATGCTGAGGGCATGGTGCTTATGGTGCTTATGAATGTGATGACAGAATATTATTGTGGTGACCGAATATTAACGTGAGATGAATACCATTCCTTCGAAACTGTTCAGAAGTCATCTGCAATTATTTTTCGGTATGAGAAATCGTTTTTGTGAACATTTGTGATAGTGGATAATACATATAATGTCTGCAAAGAGTTTTGTTTACTAGTAACTACGCAGTACTGCAATAATATCAGGTCTTACAGTACACAGGGCGGTGACCGACTAATTTCGTGAGCATCTGTATGTGACCTTCACCTGGACCCTTGACCTTGACACTATGTCTGTAATCATAAATAACCTTGAACCCAAAAAAAATTCAAAAATCAAAAAATCTGTAAAAAAAAAAAACCTTTATTGTGAAAGAATGGAAAAAAAATTAAAATCTAAGTACATACAACATAACCCCAGCCTCCCCTACCACTCAACCTAACCAACACCTCCCCTTCCCCCATCTCCTGCTCATCACAATCATAAAATATCGAGAAAAATCACTAAAAGTCTAGAAAAAAACTAACAATCGAGGTACATAAAACATTACCCCACCCTCCCTCTCCGCTTACCATTACCAACACCTCCTACCCGAACCCACACACACAATCATAAAAAATTTAGCAAAATTGTTAAAAATTCAAAAAAATCTGACGCTCGAGGTATATATAATGCTACTCTACCCTCCCCTCGCTAACCACACCACCTTAGGGCACACCACCTACCCCAGATATTATTATTCCTTTATAAAATTTCGAGAAAAATTAAAAAAATAGCAAAAATTATAAAAAATCTATGAATAAATAATGTTACCCCACTCTTTCCACATTTTACCANCCGCCCCTTTCGAATCACCATGACAATCACAAATATCGAGAAAAATTGCAAAAATTCGAAAAACTATTCTCGAAATTGAGGCAGTTATAATATTTCTCCACCTTCACTCTGCTTGGCCCCAACACTCTAGCCATTACTCCCATCCCTCAACTATACCCTCGCAATCATATAAATCGAGAAAAATATAAAAAAACAAGAAATAATTATAAAAATCGAGGGAAAAATTTCATTACCGATTCCGACCACCATGTTGGTTGTTGTCGACTTTGACATTGTCTCTAAAGAACTGGATTTCAAAAACTGAAGAAAATATAGCAAAAACGTTAAAAATCGAGGAAAATATTACATACCAAATGCGAGAAACAAAGTTCGATGTGTTTGGCCCTGAGGGTTCGATACTCATAAAGATGACAGAGCACAGCCACTTCCTTGTACTTCGATAAGCAGACGAAGGACCTACGTGAATTTAATTGACTGTTTAGTCGGCAATGCTCCACCCAACCTCTATATTTCATTTAAGATTTCGTCAGCACCTAACACCCCCTCACCATCCCATGGAACTGACTCAGACCATATGACTGGTCATTACTAGTTGGTCAAAACAAAGGAGCATACCGAATAAACCATATAGCCAACGAATGAAAGCACCCAATACTGAAACCATCGAAGACTGAAACCACCCAAGACTAAAACCACCCAAGAATAATGCCACCCATGATTAAACCCACCCAAGACTAACTCTACCCAAAACTGGTTCCTGAAGATATCAGTTCTCACAAAACTGGTTATATCAACAAACAAGACCATTCGACCACACCTGCAATTATACCAACAGACTACTGCAGTAGTCAGTCTATAGAAGTCAGTCAACAGGAGTTCGTCTGCAGAAATCATTCTGCAGGAGTCAGTCTGAAGAAGTCAGTCGGCAGTAGTCAGTTGGCAGAAATAAGTCTATGGGTGTCAGTCTGCAGGAATCAGTTTGCATGAATATGTCTGCAGGAGTCAGTCTCAGCAGAAGACAGTCTTGGCAGGAGCCAGTCTCGACAGGAGTCAGTCTGTAGGAGGCAGTCTGCAGGAGTCAGTCGGCAGGAGTCAGTCTGCAGGAGTTAACTGTATAAGTCAGTCCGTAGGATTCAGTCGGCAGGAGTCAGTCTCCAGGAGTCATATGTATGAGTCAGCCTGTAGGAGTCAGTCTGCAGGAATCAGTCTGCAAGAGTCAGTCTGAAGGAGTAAGTCTCGGCAGGAGTCAGTTTGCAGGAATCAATCTCGACAGGAGCCAGCTGACAGGAGTTAGTCAGCAGGAGTTATTAGCAAGACTCAGACAGTATGCATCAGTCTGCAGGAGTCGGTCTGCAGGAGTCAGTCGACAGGAGTCATTCTGCAGGAGTCATATGTAGGAGTCAGTCTGTAGGTGACAATTTTGCATAAGCAGCCTCAGCAAGGGTCAGTCTGCAGGTGTCATTCTTGGCAGGAGTCAGTCTGCAGATGTCAGTATCTATAGGAGTCAGTCTCGTCAGATGTCAGTGCCAGCAGAAGTCAATCTAGATAGGAGTCAGTCTCGNTGTCAGTGCCAGCAGAAGTCAATCTAGATAGGAGTCAGTCTCGGCAGAAGTCAGTCTCTGTAGGAGTACGGTGTATGAATTCGTGTATGCTTGAAGACGAAGAAAGCCACTGATTGTGTGAAATAGAGTGCGGAGTATATGTATATACATATAGCTTCATCGATTATCCTATCATTAGGTGGCAAACAGTGTTACATTTATGACAAAACTATTTAATAATAACTGATGGTGTGTAAAGTGCAAATGTTCTAAACGACATGATGTACTGCAAAGACATGATGGGTGTTAAATGCCATTTGCTATAAGGGATAATTTGAATATGCTTTACAAGACATGTAAAGGAAGTGTTATATCATCTAGATCAGGGATCGGCAACGTGAGGCCCGCGGGCCGCATGCGGCCCGCCGGCCGGTTTTATGCGGCCCGCGACAAAAAGGTTTGATTTAATTAAAGAATTATTATTACAAATACTAATAAGTTGTAAAAAATTTGAGTTGAGTTGTGAACTATTAATTGATAACACAAAAAGGTTTCTGGTGTATGCGAATACTACGTCAGTGTCTGTCGAGTGCATTCGGACTGTCTCGGTCATTGTCGGAGTGCGTCGCCTCCCCGAGTGATCGAGAGTGAAGGCGTTCGTTCTGACGAAAGTTTGAATTTCCCTCTCAACGGTTCGCGAGGGTAGTTCACATGTTGCCGCGCCGTGGCGTGGCAGGTCAATTTTTTACAACACTGTGGAAGGGTTCGTGTTCGTTGTGTCAGTAGTCACCATTACAAGCTGTTGTTTGTTGCAACTATGGCTAGTTCTAGTAAAAAGCGTAAAGTAGGTGACGAGTGTCGCGTTTTCCAAGAACGTTGGACGGATGCTTATTTGTTCGTTGAAGTTCGGCAGAAACCGGTGTGTTTAGTGTGCGATGAGTCAATCGGTGTAATGAAAGAGTTCAACTTGAAACGACACTATGAAACCAAACATGCTACAAAATTCAACTCTTTTCAAGGACAAGTTCGGAGTGATAAAGTTTCTAATTTAAAGCAAAATCTCAAGAACCAGCAGTTTTCATTCAAAAAGCCTACTGTTGAGACTGAAGCTTGTGTTAAGGTAAGCTTCATAGTAGCTGAAAAGATTGCAAAAAAGTCAAAACCTTTTTCAGACGGAGAATTTGTCAAAGAGTGCCTGGGGTCTGCCGCTGAAATTCTGTGTCCATCACAGAGAAATTTGTTTTCTAAAGTAAGCCTTTCTGCAACAACTATTTTGAGACGTATTGATGATATGGCAGATGATATCAATGATTCTATTAAGGATGAAGCGTCTGCATTTGTATTTTATTCAATTGCTATTGATGAGAGTACTGACATCACCGACACTGCACAACTGGCTGTTTTTGTTCGGGGAATCAATGATAATTTCAATATTACTGAAGAGTTGTTAAGCCTACATCCGATGCAAGGCACCACTAAAGGAACTGATTTGTTTCAAAGTTTAATGAATGTGCTTGATAAGTTTAACCTTAATCTAAAAAATCTGGTAGGAATTGCCACTGATGGTTGTCCATCAATGGTAGGCAAAAACAAAGGAGTAGTTACTTTGGTTCAGGAAAGAAAAGGGGACGATGTTTTGATGAACTATCACTGTATTATACACCAACAAAGCTTGTGTGCCAAGAAGGTAGGCTTCGAAAATGTGATGGACATCGTTGTTAGAACAGTAAATTTCATTAGATCTCACGGGCTCAAACATCGGCAATTTCAATCCTTTCTGGCTGAAATGGATGCAGATTACGGAGACATACCTTACTTTTGTGACGTTCGTTGGCTTTCTCGAGGAGAAATGTTAAAGAGGGTATTTGAACTGAGAGATGCTATAAAGGCCTTTATGCACGACAAAGAAAAGTCAGTCAATGAATTCAACAACCCTTCATGGGTAAGTGATTTGGCATTTTGCGCAGACATCACAATGCATTTGAATATATTAAACAAAAAATTGCAACATCCTGACAACTTCATTCACAACCTCTTTGACTGTATCAAATCATTTGAGTGCAAGCTTGATCTGTGGCAAGATCAACTCATGGACTACAATTTCACTCATTTTGAGAAATTGTCAGAATGTGATGGTTTTGACATGAGCAAGTATGTCACAGCTTTAGTGGAACTAAAAGATGAATTTAACTCCAGGTTCTTGGACTTTAGGAAAAGTGAAAAGTTAATTGACTTGTTTTCCCGGCCTTTTAGTGTAAAGGTCAGTGATGTGCCAGGAAACCTTCAAATGGAACTGACAGACTTACAGTGCAACTCAGACTTAAAGGAAAAGTTCAACTTGGGACTAACTGAATTCTATTCTAAGTATATTGACAAAGACAACTTTCCCAATATCAGGTTAAACGCCCTTAAAATGATGTCTCTCTTTGCCAGCACATATGTTTGCGAACAGTTGTTTTCAAAAATGAATTTTGTCAAGAATAAAACCAGAAGTAGATTGACTAACGTTCATCTGGAAAATTCAATCAAAGTATCAACTTCGAAAATCAGACCAGATATTGACAAGCTTGTGAAGAGGATGCAATACCAAACTTCCCATTAAATTCTCTCGAAAACTATTATTGTATTTTTAATGCAATTTCGAACTTCATTTATACTCAAACTGTATTTCAATTTACAAAAAAACTAAATTTATAATCGTGTACCTTATAAACGAAATGTTTTGTGTGAAATAAACAAATTTAAATTCAATATGTGTTTTTCTGCTTATATCACACCTTGTTCGTATGTTTATGGGTATGATAAACCATGCGGCCCCCAAGACGTAACACAAATCTGATGTGGCCCTTTAAGGTAGAAAGATTGCTGACCCCTGATCTAGATGGTATGATTGAAATATTGTTGGTAGATGTGGAGGGTTGTACGTTTTCAGTATTATTGGTAAAAATTGTCTGGCGACATGGTCGTGTCTTTTTCGTATGATATGTCTATGCAACCAGTATGTAATGATGGTATGGTTGATAAGTATTTGGTTTTGAATATTTTTATAGGAATGGATAATTGTTATGTTCTGACAGTATGGCCTGCCAGTATTGTTGATTGGAAGGATTGGTTGTAATGTTTTGGTTCAATGGTTGATAGAGCTTGTCTGTATGGATGGCTGGTTTGCTGGTATTGTCTGATCGTAAGCTCTTTGCAAATAAATGGTTTGGTCTGTCCGAATGAGTTGTTTGGTGTGATATCGTCTGTGAGTATTGATGGTTCAAATATTTTGGCTGGAACATTTTATTTACTGCTCTGATGGCATGAACTATTGATACGATATTTCGGTGTGGTTGATTCGCTGGTAAATATATTATGTATGGAGTGATGGTATGAGATGTCTATGTGACAAGTATAGCATGGCGGTATTGTTGTAAAGTATTTGATTTGAATATATTGGTAGGAATGGATGGGTGGAATGTTTTTGCAATATGACCTATTGATTTTGCTCATCTGGTGGTATGGCTGGTATGACTTGTTATGACCAATTGATATGACACGATTTTTGTATTGCTGGTTCTCTTATAATGACATGGACTGTTTTTAACGATTGATGTTATGATCGGTTCATGTATTCAGGGTTTCACATGATAGAATATTTGATCGGAATATTTCGTATGGCTAGCTGCTTGGTTTGTTTATTGACAGTTATGTTATGGCAGTGGATATTGTGTGATTGTTGAGATATCTGGCCATATTGTTGTATAATATTGTATTAAATATGGTTGGTTGGTGAGAGTGCTAGTCGGCATATTTAAAAAAAATTATATGGCTGTGGGCCTGGCCCTAAACAGTAAATGAAACATTACCTTATGCAACAGAAATTTAACTTAAGATTTTTAATTTGCAATGTTTTCCGAATTGTGCTAAAGTATAAAAGTACTAAAAATGTTATACATGTGACACTACACATAAGCTTGTCGCTAATGGCGTGATATTTTAAAACGGCATTCATAAACTTACAGCACTGATTTTATACTAATGCAATCATATCCCCGTGTGCTGCAGTTAGCACTGGATGTACCACAGTAAAGACTGCACACATTGCACTTAGCACCGCATGCACCGCAGTCAGCACCACATGCACTGCGGTTGAATGTACAATTTAGGGGTCAATGTGCGATGCAATTTATAAGTGTGGGTGGAGGTATCACTGGTTATTTAAATTTAATGAATTATTCGTACAGGTGTTTGGCAGATTGACTGACTATATATAGCCAATTTAAAAAAATTGGTGAAGTGGAGGGTTGCTGATTGAACAGCCAATATAAATTGGTGATAGACGCCTACAAGGGGTGGCTGTACTCTGCCATCTTTATGAGAATTGAACCCTCTGTGTCACACATATCCAACTTAGTTTTTCGCATTAGGTATGTAATTTTTTCCCTGTATGCTTTGTTACGATTTGTTTTTTTTTTTACATTTTTTTTTCAAGTTTAAGGTCAGCGGTATCAAGGTCAACATCGGCAACAACCAACATGGTAGTCGAAGTCATTAATGTAATTTTTTCCTTGATTTTTCGTATATTATTTTTATTTTTGCGATTTTTTTCGATTTTTATGTTTGGGAGGGTGAGTGTGACGTGTGNATATCCAACTTAGTTTTTCGCATTAGGTATGTAATTTTTTCCCTGTATGCTTTGTTACGATTTGTTTTTTTTTTTTACATTTTTTTTTCAAGTTTAAGGTCAGCGGTATCAAGGTCAACATCGGCAACAACCAACATGGTAGTCGAAGTCATTAATGTAATTTTTTCATTGATTTTTCGTATATTATTTTTATTTTTGCGATTTTTTTCGATTTTTATGTTTGGGAGGGTGAGTGTGACGTGTGGGTGGTGTTGGCTACGGTGCGCGTTGTTAGCAAGGGGAGGGTGGGTAGCGTTATAGGTTCCGCGATCGTTAGAATTTTTTTCGATTTTTGGAGTTTTCTCTACTTTTTTGTTTAAGTGAACGAGAGGGAGTGAGTGAGTTGGTTTTGGTAAGAGCGGAAGGGAAGGGCGGGGTAATGTTATATGTACCACGGTTTTTAGACTTTTTGTCAATTTTTACGACTTTTGTTGGTATTTTTATGATAGGGTGGGCGGTGGAGGTGGGAGTGGGAGGACGTTAGTTATAGTTAGAGGGGGAAGTGGGATAATGCTATATGTTCCTTGAACTTAAGATTTTTTTTTTTTTGCGATTTTTTACACGTTGTTTAATTGTTTGGGAAATTTTTTTTAGTTTAAGGGCGTCTAAGGTCACGGACGTGAGGTCAAGGTCAAGTTTATCCAGCTCTAATGTGGCAGTCGGGCAACGTCACAACATGGCAGGCGGTCAACTTCGTCTCCGTTCTCGGGTCCTGTTACTCCCGATTAGACTTGACTATTCTACTTCCTTTCAAATGTAAAATTCTATCATCGTTATAATAAACATTTTTGCTTTTAATGTAAATTATCAATTCTTTACCAAGATCTCCACCAAACAATTAAAAAACTGCACTACGGATTTCCTATAACCAACCGTGGGGACAACGGGAATTGCCAGTACATCAAAATTTACTGTAAGAAGTAATTATTTACATTTTATTAGTTAAATCATTTAGCATATATAAATTTCCAAAATTTTTAATTGTTGTTTTTTTTCCTAATTTACGATATTTATATATATTAGAATTAACCGATTTATTTTAATAGCAGAATTATAATCTTTCAATTCTTCTAATTCAGATATTTATTGTAGCTTGCTCAACAGATTTATACATAGAAATTGTATCACCAAATAATCATCTTAATATGGCAACTAAGATAGTTAAAATCCACCTTCATGTAATAATCCAATACCAATATTTATTTACAATTTTTCTTTATTAATTTTAAAAGTAATGTTCACTTAAATACTTTACCTTCTTTTAATCTTTATCATTTTTATAGAGTTGTTTTATTTATTTTTTTTGTCTTATAGTGTTGCTTATATAAAGGATTATAAAATGTGAAACAATATTTTTTTTCATTTAAATAGTGGCAATTTGTTTCAATTTATGCAATATTAATTTTATTATAAATCAAATGTATATCATATTAGCTGTGCCCACGGCTCCGCTCGCGTGTACTACAAAATTATTGTTTAGATTTTTTTATTAATAAAGTTGAATTTTACTTGGTGTTAATCTTCTATACTCTATGCATATTATAAAACTCAACGTCTCTGTGAATTATTAGTATTTCTCTGTTTTAAATAGATATATGCTACCGCGGAGTTTTTTTTTTTTTTTAGGTTTTTTTATTCTACACAATTCTTTACTACATGATATTGTTCCATCTTTAACGGTTTAGACAACGTATTGCAAGAGACAGCGCTTGCGGCAAACGTTTTTCCGACTTGATTCACTATCATCGTTTGTAAATTTTCTGAGATATTTTCTCGCGATACAAAGAAGTCAATATCACCTTTCAGCCCTCCAACTATTTCTGTGCAAGAAATTACGTCGATATTTTGCTCGGTTGCGACGTTGCATTGTTATTCCGTTTTTGTACCTTTTTATTTTCCAATAAGAATTTCCCCGAGGAATGAGATATTTTCTTGGGTTAAAAAGTAGCCTATGTCACTTCCCGGCCCTCCAACTATCTATGTACAAAGAATCACGTTGATCCGTTGCTCCGTTGCGACGTGAAAGAAGGACAAACAAACACACTTTCGCATTTATAATATTAGTTAGGATAATTGTTATAGTACTTACACATTTCTACAGCCTAAGCTAATTTTCTTTTTGTGAATAATGTTCCAACAACCACAGTAGAAGTACTCTAACACATTGTGGTGTAAGTTTATTCAATATAAATTCTTCACGTAATTTTTGTAAAATTCTCACAGCTTTGTGTCTATACTCTAAATTTTTATGGTATCCATAAGCTAAATCGTATGCTTTTACAGGCGTCATCATGTTGATTAATTCCTTGCATCTCTATCTCCAATTTCATCTGGTCCAGGACAATGCATTTCTGGTGGTTTAATATTTCGTAAAATCCAGTTCATTAAAACTTCACCATGATGTACTGAACTTCAAAATGAGTTAGGTATAGAATTAAGGACCCTAAATAAAAAACAAATGCCCTTAGGGTTATAAGCCCCATTATTAGTTTATATATTTGTAAAATGTTCATTATAGAAAAACGTTATTATAGTAACTATTATTACCATACTTTGTATAATATATGTATATAAATATACATGTGTGTATATGATAACTTTTCGTTAAGCTTGCTTACATTACTCATTCATTTATGATTTTCAATAATTATTATATTTCTTAAGTTCATTCACCATAATAATTAACTAGTGCAATTGGTCTAGCATGAGTCTTTGTTCAAGAACTTTAACGTGATTTTAATAAATTTTGTCATAAATAGTTTTCAAATATTCGTATATTTCCGTCTTTTACTAGAAATCTTTTTAACAGGATTGTATATTTTAAGTGATGCATTCGTAGCCAAAACAAGTTCATTATAATTATATTACTTATCACTACAATTTTCAATATCTTTATATTTATTTTTATTTAAGAATGTAGAGTATCCTTTGGTTAAATGATATAGTTTACTGTTTGCAATTTTGTCATTATTATTAATTTGTACGTTTATAATACCACTACAATAATTTTGTTCATCGTCTATTTAACCATA
This sequence comes from Clitarchus hookeri, assembly GCA_002778355.1. Lineage (NCBI taxonomy): Eukaryota > Metazoa > Arthropoda > Insecta > Phasmatodea > Phasmatidae > Clitarchus > Clitarchus hookeri. Next base: position 82,935 of record NQII01007451.1, read on the forward strand.
TTTAAGAATAAATTATTTTATCTGAAATCTTGTTTAATAGTTTTCGATTATGTAAGCTTCCACATTATTGGGACTATTTTTTCGTAATAATATTTACCCCTTTCGTATTTAATTGTAATTTGATTTTCCTATGGTGTATACAAAAAAAATATCAAAAATTATTTGAAATGGTTTTGATAGTGATGTTTTTTTTTTTTTTTTATGTATTGCATAAGATATTACCAATCCTTGGATTAAAGGTAAGTATTCCATTATATCCTTAGAATCATTATCCAGTATCCTAATATAATTATACGTTTACCTTTTTTAATCCTGTCTAGTAAATAATTTAACTCGCTAAGTTTGTTTGTACGTGATATCTATTTTATTCATTTATAAATTTGAAAAAAGATTTAATCTTTTAAAACTTTAAATCATAATATCATTATATAATGAAAAATATTGCGTTGTTATTTACCTATGGTATGTTGTAGAACAAAAACCTCTAAAATTTTTCCAGTATAAATCAGTTAATTATTTACAAAAATTTTCAATAACAAACATTCCCTTTAAAAAATTTTAACAATCGGTAATTAAATTATTGATATATGACAGAAGCTGTATTACTAAACTATATTATTTTTATTTCCGTAAAGGTGCTTTTCTTTATGTACAATACAGACTTACAGAACGAATCCTACTAATTGTGATTGAAATTTGATATAACTTATAATATTTCCCTTTCATTTCTCTTGAATATATATTACAAAATCTCTCCTCACTCGGTTTATTTGAACTTGATACTAAACCCATAGTGAATTTATCCAAACAACAAAACAAAATTGTTTCTGTAAAATTTCATTTTATAACAGGGTTGTAAAAAACATATCAGAAATTATCCAATAATGAATGTCAATACAAACATTTCTAAAATTGAATTGATAAGAAATCAAAACTTGGCATACGTTTAGTTATCGCGGTTATCAATCTTACAAAATTCGAAATATTTAGGCAATTTTATTTTCTATAAATTTTAGTATTTCACTATAAAGAAGCAATTTTAACTTTGGCCCTACAAAATAGATGTTATGCAACCTAATATATGCTAAGATATATTGCGGGTTGCAAAAATTCAGCAAAAAATGTAAGTTCCCTAATCAGTAGATCTAACTTTTCTCACGAGAAAATCTACACGTAAACTAGACTTCAATAGTTGAACTGTGCGACTGCAGCTTTACGTTTGTTATTGGCCACGTGTATTTCTGGACCGATCAGAATTAAGTTACTCCGGCAGTAAACATCCGTGATTTGCGGGCAGACACTTTAGATGCGTGACAGTTAAAATCAACTAACCACAAAAGGGGATTTGAATATAACTGTTTTGGATTACAACTATTCGTTGGAATATTTTCGTTAATAACAAGTGCGTCTACGATTCAGTTACTAGAACAAAATAATTGTTTTTAAGGTATTTCAAATGTTAACACGTACTAAAACTTTACCATATTTCTTTTTTGTTTGAAGTATGTGCTTACACTATCGATCATATTAAGACGCTTTCCAGGCCAAGCTTTATTAACAAACAGTTCGTTAATCTGTAGCTGNTGCTTACACTATCGATCATATTAAGACGCTTTCCAGGCCAAGCTTTATTAACAAACAGTTCGTTAATCTGTAGCTGCACTAATGCTACCTATTGTTCGTTTGGTATTTGTCTACTTCTAGTGGATTTAAATTTTGTATTGTAGATAATATGTTAACTTGCCAGCTGTTTTATTAATTTTGAATATTTCATGTAGGCATATAAATATTTAGGAATTAGAAATTTTAATGGTAGTTCTTAACAAATGTAAAATTTGCTTTATTTTAAGCTTAATAAAACCCGAACAGTNGAATTAGAAATTTTAATGGTAGTTCTTAACAAATGTAAAATTTGCTTTATTTTAAGCTTAATAAAACCCGAACAGTTTTAGATTTTGCATATGTATATATACAAGTTCTGAATCAATATTTCGTGAATAAACAATTCATGAACGGTAGATGCAAACAATTTGCAGCCACTTTCCAGAGCTATAAATGCGCGATGGTCACACTTTCTATACTTTGCAATTCTGGCTTTATTCATCAGATACATGGATCCTTGGTTCATAACTGGCATTTGATGGCGTCCCAAATGCATATGGTATCTGCTCTTGGTGTTCTCAAGAAAGCGAGTGTTGTCTAAAAGCGGTATGACGATGCTGTCGTGTTGCAAGTAAAGTTTTCTTTGTAGTAGTTGCATTGTGTTCTGTTGTATATGCACTGGTAAACAAGATAAGAAAAGTTAACAACTTTGTTCCCACACGCGTGTAGAGGCATTAGTGAAAATCGCGTGTAAAAGTTATGAATGTTAAAAACTAATATCTCACATACAAATTACTCAAAGAAAAGAAAATTATCAACAATTCCATAATGTAAAATTGTCTTAAACATTAATTTTATGGTACATGACTTTTACATTTGAGGGAAAAAGAAATAATATATAAACTACGAGTTGTAGATAAAAAATTTACTACGATGACTATAATACAAAAACCTTGGTTTGAAGCAGATAATATAAGAAAAGGGGGCAAAACATGAAACTCTTAAAAAAAAGGAAAATATTAAGATTTTTAAATTTTCTTTAAAGTTAGATGTTTAAAAATGATTATTTTTTATGATGATGCTAAAAATCTGAGCTATTCCCCCACGGATTTCATACTATGTATTAGCTATTATTTGCGTGAAGTTAGTTTCAAGTTACTTATTATTCTGGTGGCTTAATTCCACTGATTTAAATTTTCCTTGGTGGCTTTGTAACATGGCGGATAACTGCAAAAAATTATATTTTAATCTTTGCAAAAAGGTTGAAATGTAGAGCGTACATTAATTATGGAAGGATTATATATGTTCACGTGGCGAAACTATTGCTGTTCGTTTTCCAGTGTACGTATTTTACTCAGAACGCATTTATTTCAGAAGCATGAAATACTTTTGCATGGCGAAACGATTGTAGTTCGTTTGGTATTGTATTTTTAAATAGCTGTAAATAGTTACACAGTGTACTGAGTAGAGTTGTCGCATTGCGAACGCGTCATGTAGGTACTGTATGTTTGGACCATGGGGGGGTTCCCACTCATCTCCACAATTATTTACGAAGCATTAAATAAGCTTATTTTGTAATAATATCATCACAAATACTTTTCATGTAATTTATTTTACACAAAATATCTACATCTCCATCTCAAGCACGAACGAAAAAAAAACCATGGCTTAGGTCGTGTCTCAGGACGTGATAATCAAAGTTACGCCATGACACGTAATACCCCTTCATTCGAATGATTGAGCAGTCTGTGATAGCCTCCTTACTGACGTTCAATAACCGGTATTTAAGTAACTGATATCACTGTTTTTTGCTTGCAGTGTAGAACACTTCGATGAACGTGTAGAAAGCTGCCACAAGTCATGGTAAATGCCGTATCAGTTGCGAATATTAACGTTTGTGGCACGTTCAGTCACAGACCCATTACATGACAAGCCGCTGCCCTTACATATGGGTACCTGTCCCTTTGTAGCAAGCTAATTATTGTTTAAAAGTCACATTGTGCGTACCAGACAAGATGCGGTCGAATTGTGAAATTAACTTCAACGTTAATCTTAGAAGTAGGAATAGACTGTAGCTAAAATAATTTTAAAATTTCTTTTCGCACTCTTGGCGTATAAACCAACAGTAAAATCTTTCCTCGTGAATATAGCTGTACAACTGTCGCGTGACACTACTACTGCGTTTTGCACGACTGTGCTACAACTTCAAATTCCATATTCTTGAGAAGAGTTTACAGTCTGTTACATTTGAGTAGCGTTGAGGCTTATGTGTTGTTGCAGGCGAAGCGAGAACTACTACTAACTGTACTCTTGGAGGGTGGAACTGCGGTAGACTGTTTGTGCGTTGACTCAGGAGCCACTTCAACGTCGTTCAGCAGCTAACGTCGACTCATTAGTGGAATTGATGATTCGCCGAATGCTCGTGAATGGTCGCAAACTATGTAGGTAAATATTTTGACCACTGTATGGCCAGCTAAATGGTTCAACCAATAACATGTTGCAACAATTTCTGCTACAAAGCAACTCTTTAGAGTTTCAAGATGTGACCATAAGGTACTTAAATTATTACAAATAATGCCACTTAAATTTATGAGAGTACATTTCATCTGCAGTAAAGGTAATGACGTGACGGAACTTAACATTTTAGGCATGNGCCACTTAAATTTATGAGAGTACATTTCATCTGCAGTAAAGGTAATGACGTGACGGAACTTAACATTTTAGGCATTAATGGTTTCGCTAAAAAGTATCGCATATTTACCTGGGTATAAGGTCAAATTTTAAAGCTTTCTCATAAAGTTAGTATAAATGCGTGTAAACAAATTAACTCTGTCATTACAAGCTCTTCGCCTTACAAAGGGGAAACGATAAACCAAATTTTTACAGCGCCGTTACAGGATAATGGTGACTTGGTGCAAAGACGGATTTTAGTTTCAATCCGTATTTGTATACTCAAAATCTGGAGCAAATAAAATACATACCGATAAGAGAAAGGTGACAGCTAATGAGTGATAACCGTTCCGCTAGATCTTAGATCACCTACTGATTATTTCCGTAACATAAAACCACTTGTTTAGNAACATAAAACCACTTTTTTAGTGCTTTGAGCTCTGTACATATTTGCAGATATCCAAGAAAATCTATCGGCTCTCAATACCTTGATGTTAAGAGCCACCCATATCTCTTCACTCACTCACTCAAGAAATTCTAGAAGTGAGTCGCTTTTTTCCTTCACTGCATTAACACAGTTCTTTTATTCGCTGTATTCGCACTTATCAAAGCAGTGCTTGTCCACAAAATACCTAATATGCTCNGCCACTTAAATTTATGAGAGTACATTTCATCTGCAGTAAAGGTAATGACGTGACGGAACTTAACATTTTAGGCATGAATGGTTTCGCTAAAAAGTATCGCATATTTACCTGGGTATAAAGTCAAATTTTAAAGCTTTCTCATCANAAAGTATCGCATATTTACCTGGGTATAAAGTCAAATTTTAAAGCTTTCTCATCAAGTTAGTATAAATGCGTGTAAACAAATTAACTCTGTCATTACAAGCTCTTCGCCTTACAAAGGGGAAACGATAAACCAAATTTTTACAGCGCCGTTACAGGATAATGGTGACTTGGTGCAAAGACGGATTTTAGTTTCAATCCGTATTTGTATACTCAAAATCTGGAGCAAATAAAATACATACCGATAAGAGAAAGGTGACAGCTAATGAGTGATAACCGTTCCGCTAGATCTTAGATCACCTACTGATTATTTCCGTTACATAAAACCACTTGTTTAGTGCTTTGAGCTCTGTACATATTTGCAGATATCCAAGAAAATCTATCGGCTCTCAATATCTTGATGTTAAGAGCCACCCATATCTCTTCACTCACTCACTCAAGAAATTCTAGAAGTGAGTCGCTTTTTTCCTTCACTACATTAACACAGTTCTTTTATTCGCTGTATTCGCACTTATCAAAGCAGTGCTTGTCCACAAAATACCTAATATGCTCACTGAAATGACGTCAATCGACATCAGCTTGCTGACAGTCAATACAATGCCAAGTTGACAGTGCCCCAATCAAATGTTCTTTCCTACGTAACAAAACACACAATCAAACATTTTCGTCAGAGAACTTAGAGTGCAGCCGATCTAGCATAACGTTACAGTGATCTAAGTGCATCTAAGGTCGTTATAGTACGCTTTCAGTATTTTCAAATACTGCATAACACTGTTGAAGTCAGGTGACATGACGTGACGTCATCAGCGTTCGATGTGTTAAAGGGCGCAGGTAATTTCGCCAAGACAACAATGTGTATGTTAGAATTCCCATTTTTGTATATCAGCAACGCCGTTCTTTCTTCACGGACTGTTAGCACAAAACTAAACCACTTTTATTCAGAACTGACTCACAAATCATACGCACCTTCTTATTTTTCATACCTGGTGTTAATAGGGGTTTATTTAATTTGGAGGTTCAGTGACTTGTATGATAAATTTCATAAGCATTTATATACTCTGGCCAAAGTCATTGCTTTCATTTAAATGCTGTCAATTTGATAAGTCGGTCGACTCTTTTGATTCACATAATAATCCGATCCTTATTTGGTTTCTTGTTCGTTGTTTGTTCCAATTCAGTCAAGGCGTGTGAAATTAAACTACGCCACAACCGCAGGAGTAGCACAACCGTAAATTCATTTGAAGTACAACCAATCACCAGATTTTTCAAAATATACTAAATTGGTCGAGAGAGCTACAAGCAATGTCGGAACAAATATTTGCGGACGGAATATTAGTTTATCCGCGATATTTGTCCGTTTTCGTTTTGTCAATAATGTATTCAAAGTTATTATTATAGTTTATGTGACAAAACCAACCTGCCTCAAGTAGTGTTAAACATAGTATAGCTCTATCCAGCATTTATGACATTTTATAGGCATAGTTGACAGGCATTCACGGGATATTAGGATTAGGTCCTTAAAATTCAGTACGTAGGTATCATTTCCGACCCGCAAAATGAAGGTATGGCATGATTAGTTCATAAGTCGTTTTATAGGAACATTTGGCTGCCATTCGCGAACCATTTTAGCTAGCCCATTGAAACTGGTAATGTATGAGAGCAGTGCAAGTTCATTCAGTCCGATATAACACATTATGCTCTAAGACCTTTTGTAAGCATTATGACCTGCCATTTTAGATCCATTGAAGTTACAGTTTATATGTAACAATCATGAACCCGCAAAAGAAAGCATGTAATTTTAGACCATAAGCAAATTTATTTAGTCTAAGCACAGTTGGCTACTATTTTGTAACAATTGAATTGAACCACCAAATTATTATCACAGGTAATACTCACGACCCCAAACAAGGCAATATGCCATGCAGGTACATGTGCCCTGTTATAAGCATAGTTGGCCACCATTTCGCGATCACTGGAAATAGAACCACTAAATGCATGCCGTAGGTAAGACTTCCGACCCCGAATAGCCAATTGCAGTGTATTATGCAAAAAATCATTGATATAAGCTTAATATATGAAAATGTACGAACATCTTTTGGTAGAACAATTAGATTCACACAGTCACAAATTCTAACAAACCAATATAACATGTTAGACTCTAAACCATTTTATAAACAGTGTTTATCTTAATTTGCAAACAAGTGGAGATAGTTTCGCCATATCTAAATCATAAGTGTCACTACCGATCCCAAACAAGTAGGTGAGACATGTTAAGACCTAAGTAGATTGTTTCACAACCATTCGAAATAGAACCACCAAATTCAGAATACGGATATTATATCCATTTCCAAACAGGGATATGTGGTTTGTTAGACCCTAAACACTTTTATAATCATAGTTGCCTGCCATTTTATAACCACTGGAAATAGAACAACCTTATTCGGATAGTCATGTCTCCCGATCCCGAACATAAAAGTGCAATGTGTTAATTGGTATAGTCGAAAATAATTTCGCAAATAGAAGGAATAGAGCCATAAAATTAATTTACNAAAGTGCAATGTGTTAATTGGTATAGTCGAAAATAATTTCGCAAATAGAAGGAATAGAGCCATAAAATTAATTTACTACCTTGCATTTCAGGCACTAAACTGGTTGATTTAATTAAGCATGCCCTTTATAATGTTAAAGATATCAGTTATTTCACGAACATTGGAGACAGCGCCATCAAATTCGAACCTTCGGTAATAACAGAGACCTCGATCAGGTTGANAAGTGCAATGTGTTAATTGGTATAGTCGAAAATAATTTCGCAAATAGAAGGAATAGAGCCATAAAATTAATTTACATTTACTACCTTGCATTTCAGGCACTAAACTGGTTGATTTAATTAAGTATGCCCTTTATAATGTTAAAGATATCATTAATAGTTATTTCACGAACATTGGAGACAGCGCCATCAAATTCGAACCTTCGGTAATAACAGAGACCTCGATCAGGTTGANAGTTATTTCACGAACATTGGAGACAGCGCCATCAAATTCGAACCTTCGGTAATAACAGAGACCTCGATCAGGTTGATATAATACATTACACCCGTAGACCTCTTATAAACATAGTTCCCAACCACATTGCAACCACTTAAGATAACGCAACTCACGACTCTGAACAAGAATATATGTCATGTTAGACCCGAAATCCATTTATAGGCATAGATGATCAATTTTTCGCAACCATTGAAGATAGAGCCACCAAGTGCATATCACAGGAAACATCCCCGACCTCGAACAAGATGGTTTACAATGACAGGCCCTCGTCCCATTTATAAGCATAGTTTCGTTCCTTTTCACAAACGTTGATGATAGAACAATTATATTCAGATCATAGTAACCATCTCCTGCCTCGATCAGATTGATGTAATGCAATGCCCTGAGCCATTTCATAAGTTTAATTTGGATCAAGTTTGCAACAATTATCGATAGAAGCACCATATGCACACTGAAAGGAATGCCCCACTCATGACAGATCTGCAGAAATGTATTAGCATATTTAGATGCATGTCACAACCATGGGGGATATAACCACCAATTTCAGATCACAAATAATACTTCCAACCCCAAACAAGAACACGCCATCGCTATATTTACTGTTAGTTATTATTTAACCCAGTTTTCCATCGCCAATGCAGTATAGTGAGAATTATCCTACATGTTTGCTTCTGGCCATTGTTGCCACTNTTAACCCAGTTTTCCATCGCCAATGCAGTATAGTGAGAATTATCCTACATGTTTGCTTCTGGCCATTGTTGCCACTTTCTAAGGCATCACGAACACATGAATCGTGTCGACATACTCACATACAGATATAACAACCGACCAGACCAACCAACGATACCGACATACACAGAGGTGACAAAAGTCATGGGACAGCAATATGCAAATATACAGATGGCAGTATTATCGCGTACAAAATATATTACTGGGCAGTGCATTGGTTGGGCTTTCATTTGTAGTCAAGTGATTCATGTAAAAAGGTTTCTGACGTGATTATGGCCGCACAACGGGAATTAATAAACTTTGAACGCGGAATGGTAGTTGGAGCTAGACGCATGGGACATTCCATTTCGGAAATGGTTAGGGAATTCAACATTCCGAGATCCACAGTGTTAAGAGTGTGCCGAGAAT
>NQII01007452.1:0-92689 GCA_002778355.1 Clitarchus hookeri
TTTAATCCATTACATTTTTTCTTTTCCTTTTTTTCCACTTTCATCACTAACAATGAAGTTGTGTGTATGTGTGTGCATATATATGTATACATATATGTGATTCATCATATATATATATATATGTGTGTGGTGAATCACATACAGCACCCGAATCACCTGTTGTTCTCGGAAAAAAACACGACACCGGGGGTTCGCGAAAAAATTCTTATCACTATACCCTATATGAAGCATCTATTGGTAGCAATCACATCCCCACGAACATACCAGAGGCAGGGGTAGGTGGAGTGAGCTTTTAAATGGCCAATGGGAATGTGGGTCGTATAAGGTATCGTTAGATAGATCGTCTAAAAGAAAAAAACATTTACTAAGACACCTTTTTTCTGACGTTCATAGTTTACGCACAGTAAAATAAATCATCCAAACATATGGTATGTGACGTGTGTAGTTTCCGCGCAATGAAAATTGGTCGCAAACGTGTTTTTCTAACTACATTCAAGCGGAAATCAACAAAACATGTTGTGCTTCTGGCGTGCATACATAGTTTACGTACAATCAGAAGGACGTCGGGTGTGCTGTAAATACCGGTATGGTGTGAACTACCGTGAACTGGGAACTGGGAACACTCATTCTCACACAACAACCTTCATAAGTTTTCTAAATGTCGACCACTCTGTATCAGACACGACCATGCTCTCCGCCTTACATTCGCGGTTGCTCGGCGGACCTCAGCACTGATGAGAGATCCACATGCTGCTCTGATTCTGTCTTACATGCAATGTAAAATGAATGACTTACTTAATTAACGTATTTCTATTGTCAGTTAACTTGCGTGCAAAACCTGCAGTTCCTGTAAGCGGTAGATGGCTTAGCTATTTGCTGCTTAGTGCGGCCTCATTCTCCGCTTTTGTTCGAAAACAGTTTAATAATAACAGCTAAGTTTATCCATTTATCATTGGTTGTGCGTAAACTATGCACGTAAGATACACAATGTGCACCATTAAGGTATTTCCGTTTGGAATGTGAGACTCGCTTTGATACCAGCAGTTACCTGTGTGCCTTATTGCATGGACTCGTGCAGTAGGTATTAGACCATTTGAGCAAACGCGGAGAATAATGCAGCATTACGCAGTGTAGGGTGAAACAAATTTTTTTGAAATGTTAAATTTCATTTTAATAGTACGGAAAAGGTTTCTTTTAATGTCATGATTATTTATGCATAGTTTTATTTCAATAAAAAAAATATCTTCAGCTGCCCCCAGCCCCTAAAGTTTCAGAATTTTAGGTAAAAATATTTCGTGGTCTAATTTCATCATGATACAATAACTTCAGACCTGACGTATCAAAAGCGAAATTCCCGCGTAAATAGTAAGGAATGCTGAGGAGTGCGGTGTAGGGATGTAGGTCAAATTTTCGGGTCATTTATTTCGTTGTCAGTCGCCCGCGCCACGGGATAGCGTAAAGTTCTGTTTTACTCGCGTCTCGCAAATTTACTGACTAATTTTTTCATAACATGGTCACGTATTTTGATGTAGGATTATTGAACTTTGACCTTCACTAACTATTTTTACTGACTATTGAAAGAAAATAAACATGGAAATTGTATCTCAAGTGCAAACTAGGAATAAGTGGAATTGTGTGATATGAGGTGCTCTATAACTTCTATGTGAGACTGTTTTACCTAGGTACGATAATGTTATGAAGTTCTATCTCTTGATAAAACACAAAAGTAAGCAGCAAAGAAATATGAAAGAGCCATCTTTTCAAGAAATAACCAGTCAAGTTGCGTTAAATATCGAAGAATTGTGGCGGAAGACTTCAATTCCAACTGTGTCTCACACACGTATTCTGCAGCTTTAATTATGATCTTAGCATGACAAATAAAGACATCTTATTAAGCCGTTAAAAGGCCGGAAAGGCAGTGAATTTCTTAAAAAAGAAAGAAAAAAAAAAGATCAAGGATTTCCAGGGTAGTGCAAAAACAAAGTTGTTTGATATTTCCTCTTGCAAATGCTCTGATTTCCATAGTTGTAATTGCGCAAAACGACGCAAAGTTCCAGTAGCAGAACGCGCGTTTCTCTTGGATCAAAGAAACAACCGAAAGATGGTAATGGGCTCAGTAGTTAAAACTGCATCGAAGATGAATGAAAGAAAAGCTGAGAGACATGTTAAGAATTCTTCTCGACATGCTAAATACAGAAAAACTGCAGCCGTAAGTAGATTGCCTCTGTCCAACGATTCAGATTCCAGTTTTTTTTCTTCCGATGTCAATATTGACGAATTTATCACAGTTCACAATCAAAGCCGAAAAAGTCTCCACCTAGAGAAAATCCCAATTATCAAATGAGACTCTCTCTCTCTCTCTCTCTCTCTCTCTCTCTCTCTCTCTCTCTCTAAATTTGCATTAGCTTATGTCAGGACAGGGGTTTTTGATAGAAGTGCAGCTTCCATTGCCAGTACTGTTTTAGAAGATGTTGGCATTATTACAAAAGAAAACACCTCAAAGGTAATAGATAGAATGAACGTACGGAAACAGCGAGAAAAATGCCACGAAAATCTGCAAAAGAGAGATATGAAAAATACTATAATACTGCAGGGCTTATATTTTGATGGACGAAAAGACGATACCATTATAGTTGAAGAAAATCTGGGAAAATTGTATCGTTAAACAATAAAAGAGGAACATTGTTCGTTAATCCAGGAACTAGAGTCTTTTTATATCAGGCATGTGTGTCCTTCATCTGACTCAGCAAAGTCTGTTTCGTCTTCTATTGTCAAATATCTAGAAAAAAAACCATTTTCTACTATTCAAATCTCTCTGCTTTTGGATCCGACGGTACTGTGGTTAACATTGGACTCAAAAACGGAGTTGTGACGAAGCTGGAAACGTGTGGCCAGTAATGCCAACTTCACGCCAACGAACTTCCCCTACGCCATCTGTTTCAACACCTAGATGGATAGACTACTGGCCCTCGGGAATATTCAGGTCCTATCGGCAAGCAACTGGTCGGGTGTTCAAAGCTTAGAATAGCAGACTACCGTCCGATAGTCGCAGCAATACCAGTCATCGGTCAAAACGATCTAAATGCAGACCAGAAATACCTCCTAGATATTTGTGAAGCAGTTGTAAGTGGTTCGTGCTTTGGAAGTTTGTCACTGAGAAATCCGGTAAGGTGTCCCACGCCAGATGGCTGACAACTGCAAACCGGATTCTGCGTTTATATATTTCATGTGAAAAACCGTCACGTAATCTTACGATACTAGCCGAATACATTGTGAAGGTGTATGCTCCTACCTAGTTTGCTATAAAGTGCCACTCTTCATGCAAAGGCGGTGCTAAACATGTTTTTAAAACTATCCAAGCTTCGCGTTACCTGAGTAATGAGCTTAAGATAGTGATAGATCCTGTAATACAGAGGAACAGCTACCTTGCGCATCCCGAAAACATTTTAATGATCATTATTACTGACAACAAAAAACACATTTGAGAGCTTGGTTTACGTAGAATCATGAAAACTAAAAGTTGTTCGCGAGGTATTCGTACCTTTGTTATTCCTCCTCTCAACTTTAATGCAAAGGAATATCAAGATATTATATGCTGGCAGTCGTGCATCATCACTGAACCTCTGCTAACATTCCCGGTATCCCAAAAATAACTCAAGGATATCATAAATAGTGGAAAAACAGAGCTGAGTTTTCTACGATTTCCTTGCCACACCGAGGTGGTAGAAAGATGGGTCAAACTGGTCACTGAATCCTCATCAGTGGTGTGTGGATACAACAAAAGAGACGGATACATTCATACGAGACTGGATNCAAACTGGTCACTGAATCCTCATCAGTGGTGTGTGGATACAACAAAAGAGACGGATACATTCATACGAGACTGGAATCTCGAAAAAATATGCTTCGATTTGAAACCAGCGTGAATTATGTTGTTTAAAGAAGTTAATATCTAATTTTAAGTGATTTTTTTATATGAAAATATTTTATGCCCCACGGGGCAGCTGAAGATATTTTTATTTTGTATCGAGATTTTGCATGCTTCATACAGAGCCCAAAAGGCTACTTTTCCACGCTATTAATAAATTATTTAAAATAAAGATTTTTTTTTGTCGGTTTCGTTCCACCCCACTACGCAGCAAGCAGATACGTCATCTACCACTTACAGGAGCTGCACGNTTTTTTTTTGTCGGTTTCGTTCCACCCCACTACGCAGCAAGCAGATACGTCATCTACCACTTACAGGAGCTGCACGTTTTGCATGTAAGTTAACTGACAATCGAAAGTTCGTTCATTCCGACAGTCATTCGGTTTACATTGCAACCATTAAACGTGTGTGTTGTTTCAGTGTCAGACATTGTTTGTCTGTGGTGTTGCTTTCTGAATGTAATGCCGTTTACAAACGAAGAAGCATTTGACATGCTGATGATACTAGGAGAATGCCGTAGGAACTGCGGAGCTGCTGCCCATTTGTTANTTGTTTCAGTGTCAGACATTGTTTGTCTGTGGTGTTGCTTTCTGAATGTAATGCCGTTTACAAACGAAGAAGCATTTGACATGCTGATGATACTAGGAGAATGCCGTAGGAACTGCGGAGCTGCTGCCCATTTGTTAGCAGATATATACATACAGCGCGTCCATCACTCATACAATGTCTTCCAGCGCCTTGCATGTCGCGTGCGCACAACCGAGCTAGTGAAACCGACACGCAACAAACGTCGTCGCATCAGACGACCTGTGAGAGACGAGAGGGCTGTTGATGTACTTGCTGCCATGGTAATTAATCCTCATGATTCTACACGGAGGATTGCCCGCGACTCAGGATTGTCTCAAAGTACGGTGTGGAGAATCCTCGCTGATAATCGTTTACATACGTACCATTTACAGCTGAACCCTAATTGGGAACGACTTTCCCAAACGCACTGATTTCTGCAATTGGTTCCTGTGTAAGGACCGTGCTTTCCATTGCAGTATTTTGTGGACTGATGAGGACATATTTTAGAGTAATGGTGACGTTAACATTCATAATGTCCATTACTGATCTACAGTCAACCCACGTTGGTTCCTTCAAGCGGATAACCAGCATGTGTGGAGCCTTAATACTTGGTGTGGCATTCACGGACATCGTGTCATAGGACCGTATTTTTTTGAAGGGCAATTGAATGGTGCAGTGTATGCAGACTTCCTAGAGAATATATTTTATCAGCTGATCGAAGACGTCCTTCTCGCTCTGCGATTAAAACTGTAGTTTTAAGAGGATGGCTGTCCTGCTCACTTTTCACGCAGAGCTCGGCTAGTTGCTGACATGTTATTCCCCAGACGGTGGATTGGACTAATTGATCCTGTAGCTTGACCACCACGTACTCCAGACTTGTCCCCAAATGACTTCTGTTTGTGCGAGAGACTTAAAGACATTGGGCCGTATGCAGAGATCTTACTTTTCTTCGNCATTGTCTACGGCGTGCGTCCAACAACAAGGGAAGACATGGAAGACAGAATCAGAGTGGAATGTGGATCTCTCAGCTGTGCTGAGGTCTGCCGAGCGACCGCGAACGTAAGAAGGAGAACTGAGTTGTGTCTGATACAGAGTTGTGGACATTTCAAACACTTATGAAGAGTGATGTGAGCGAATGAGTGTTCCCAGTTCCTATTTCACAGTGGTTGTCTCACACCATAACAGTATTTACAGTACACCCGACGTCCTTTTGAGTGTACGTAAACTAGATATGCATGCCAGAAAAACCATATGTTTCATTGATTTCCTTTTGATTGTTGTAAGAATAACAATAGTTTTCGTTCATTATCATCATGCGTAAACCACGAACATCCAAACCATATGCTTACATGATTTATTTTATTGTGCGTAAACTATGCCGTCACAAAAGAGCTGTCTTCGTAAATGTCGTTTTCTTTTAGACGAGCTATCCAGCGATACCATATTCGACCCCTGTACCCATTTGCAATTTAAAAGCTCATCCCCATACCCCTACCACCGGTGTGTTCGAGGTAATGGAATTACTACCAATCGATGATTCATTTAAGGTATAGTTATCACACTTTTTTCGCGAACACCCGGTGTCGTATTGTTTCCGAGAAAAAGGGGTGATACGGGTGCTGTGAATAATTATGTATATATATATATATATATATAATTACACACACAAACACACGTATAGTCTCTCTCTGTGTTTATTTCTCAGCTACTATAACTCGGTGTTGTGATACTCCTTCAGCTCCGTACTGCAGAAGACATTGTTCGGTCACACGGAACCATTCCGGAGACGTCCAAACCTTCCCCGTGGTTTAATACCACACATCATGATCACCGTCATTATCGTCGTCATAATTAGTATCATCAACACCACACTCTAAACCTGAAACAGTGACAATTTAGCCAGATCAGTTAAAACCAGTGAAAATTTGGCGACTGATAGGCAGTGCCAGATAACTAATCAATAAGATGGCCGAATTTCACTGATTTATTTGTGATTTTCACTGAATGTCAAGAATTCCACTGCAAAAATTCACTTGTTCCCAGTTAATTTGTTTGAATTGTCTGTCAGCAGTAGTTTATCAACTGACTTCCAGTGAACTTTATTTCACTGATTGTTATCACTGGTTCGGGATTAGAGTGCAGGCAATGAATGAACTCGAAAACGTTTTCTTGATCTTTATTTTTATTCCTGAAATATTTTTTGCTTATTTCTCTCCCGGCGTATTGTACAAACTCAACGCTGCTTCATATGGGGCAGCTTGCCAGGGTGACTAGTGTAACTCATAGACTAAATATGAGGTAGACCGCTTATTCATCTTCTGCGCATGTACCCCAAAGGAACACAACTGTCAAAGCCATATTGTTATCAGTGATGAACGTGTTTGGTTATATCTAAATTTTCAAATGATAAGCACGTTTATATGAATTAAATACCTTCACCAATTTCAATATAATCAAAATGCATTACAAATTTGGTTAGAGGAAATACTCAAACATCTGAAAGCACTTGTTTACTAAAAAGTGTTCTAATCTCAAATCCAATCCACGCCAGTTTTGCTAGAAGTGTTGGCAGAAAAGTAGTTCAGTGTTGGGACACGGAGGCAGGTTGTGTGCAGCCAGTGAGATTGGCCTACCTCCTCTTTAGTCTATGATTTAACCCTCCCTCCTGATGGGATCCCACCGGGGGAAATTCACCTAGTTGTTGAGGGAGTGGGTAACAGAGTGTGATCGGTGAAACGGTGGCCATAAGCGACCATTATCTGTGCGCCTGATAACGGCGACGGTAGGACGAAAGTGTCATTGGCTAATATTGACCCAGCGCTCCACGCAACTTCCCTCACGAGATGCTGACAGGCTTTTGCTTCTGGACAGCTTGAGGGTTGGCAGGAACGCTTACGCCAACACGGAGGGAAATCAGCATCGGAAAAACAACCGCACGCTCGTAATTCTGCGATAGATTTTCAGGGTAGAAGCAACTAAACATGAGCATTATAAAAGGAATTTTACAGATATGACGGTTACAAGAACAATCCAAATATTTCTGACGTTGCTCTGTTTGAGGAAAAGAAGTTTCTGTAATAAAAACAATGTTTTCTGCTGTATAAAATATATTTGTGCTTCACAGGAAACGCAACCNGGAAAAGAAGTTTCTGTAATAAAAACAATGTTTTCTGCTGTATAAAATATATTTGTGCTTCACAGGAAACGCAACTGACAGTTCTATTTGTTTTACTTTATACGTTTAGCAATATTTAAAATATTTAAATATCATCATCCCATCTGAATGGTGCACGTTTACTGAGATCCAAGATTGGTAATGAGACAGAAACTTGTTCTTACAACCATTCTTTTTTTCTCAAAGTAAAAAATAAAAATTTGCGCGGAAAGCTCTCGGGGCTTGAAAACATATGATAAGCCAGTAGCTGCTTATGGTTATGTATCTGCAATATTCGAGTTATTATCTGGCAGCACGCTTCATGGTATATATATGATGTTCATAGTAAAGTGAGCATTTTTTAAAGCCCTCCCAGCAGGCATAATAAAACGTTAACTCCTAAGAGAGATAAAATATATACACTGCGTTTATTAGCCACATTGCAGTATTTAAATTAATAAACTGAAATAAATGTTTAAGCACGGCCTTAAACAGTACTCACTTTACCGTGAACAGCCTACATAGGCCTACATAGTTTATTTCAGTAATTTTTCAGAAGTAGCTTAATACATACATGTTCGAGATTAACTGAGCTCTTTTGAAGAGCCTGATAAGGTTCTATTTTTTCTCACTCTGTATCCTTCCACCACATGTAAATTAGCATTATCCTGGACACTGGAACTTTATTCATGTGCCGATCAATGAAAATGTGGAATTGTTATGAACGTAAATATTTTAGTAACATTGGGATAGAAATAGATATTAATTTAATTATTTCATCTTCCACAAAATTTAAACACTGTTATTTAAACGCAAAATTATGACAGGGAACTACTTTCACTGTGTAGCTACCAAGTTTACTGGGAGAAAGTAAGTCAGTATGTGTCCGTTCAAACATACGCAGTTTCGGGGGACGGAATTTTTTCGAATGTTGTTCTCGTAAGTAATTAATCAACGCATAGAATTGAGATGAAGTAGACCAATTTTTTCATCCTGCGCATGTCCCCAACATTGACTTCCCGTCTCCATTACAACTGTCAAAGTCACACGGTCGTAGGTTTATGAACGCGTTTATTTGCATTTGAATTTTCAATACATAGTCCCACTATTCTATATTATAATCGCAGTAAAACATAATTATGAGTAGAGGAAGTGTACAAACATTTAAAAACACTTGCTTACGTAAACAGCGTTCTAAGCTCAAATCCTACCCATGTTGTTTTTGATAGCGCTAATGGCAGAACAACAATTCAATGTTGGAACACGGAGAGTGGCTGTCGCGCACCTCGCATGCCCACACTATTCCACACCCCCTCCATGAATTAATGAATTGACCGATAGTGTTTTTTTTAACACGCGCAGTGGAGGATGAATAAAGGGGGCCGTAAATAAAAAATTTAAGCACGTCTTTTAGAAATGTTTAATATAAGAGTGTTGGTGACATCAAAATATTTATAATTTTATATTTGTACCAAACATTGTTCAACTTGTAAACATTGTATGTGATTACATTTTTTTAGATTAAAAAAATGTAATCACATACAATGTTTACAAGTTGAACAATGTTTGGTACAAATATAAAATTATAAATATTTTGATGTCACCAACACTCTTATATTAAACATTTCTAAAAGACCTGCTTAAATTTTTTTATACTTATTTATATACTTATATTTATATACTATATTTATTTTTATACTTATATATATTAACTTTATATTTTTTTAGTAATGTGATGTTAAATAATGTTTTTTGTGTTTCATTCCAGCTATAATAACAAATACTAACTAATTTGAAAAAATTAAAAAAATACAACGTAATCTAATGTCCTGGGCTACCGCTTGCCATGTACTACATCACGAAATAATAATTCATAGAATTTTTAATGTTAAAAATATGCAAAACTNTAATTCATAGAATTTTTAATGTTAAAAATATGCAAAACTAATTTAATACTTAACAGTTGTTCATATATGTGGCTTGTTATTTGGTAAATACATTTAAAGTTGTAGCCCATTGCGTTGGTTTACTTTATAAATGTTTTCATCTGTATAGCTTAGTTAGCATTTGTTAATATGGCTGCAGCAAAACAGAAAAATTTTGTATTTGAAATCAAATTATTAAAATATTATAAAGTGTAAATTGTTCTATTTCAGAAAGATGTCATCACATACAATGTGTACAAGTTGAACAATGTTTGGTACAAACATAAAATTATCAATTTTATTTATATCCGACACCCTTGACAGCCAACGGACGAATGAGGAGACGAAGTGTGTGAGTCTTCGGCTGGTGGCGGGTCAGGGGAGCGCACCGCCGACTTGAGCTGGCCGAGGGCCAGACGGCGCTACTTTCCTCGCCTGTGTCCGGATTGATTTTCCGATTATCGTCGCCCCGAGGGGTCAGCGGCCAACGCCGGGGAGACCCAGCAAGTCCTCTTCTCCGGCCCTGGGGCTCGCTATGTTCGGCAGTTGCATTCTCCTTAAGGTGCGGCTTCACCACTTTTGCAAAAATTCTTCTTATTAGCGTCATAATTTCGGATTAATAGTAATTACCGACAAAGAACTGTTACAACTTTCTTTTNCAAAAATTCTTCTTATTAGCGTCATAATTTCGGATTAATAGTAATTACCGACAAAGAACTGTTACAACTTTCTTTTCAAGTCAGTGTGCTAAACCAAGTTCGTTAAGGGATGGAGGTATTTATTATTAAATAAAAGAGCTAATTATAATTTCCTAATTTTATTTAAAACTACTACAAACAAAATTCGCTCGACTCAACACCTCACAATAAATTGATATCACTTACCGTTTACAATTAATGACTTAAAAAAATACAATTTTCTAATTACCTCAACGAAATTAACGTAATTAAGTAAGTTGAAATCAGTCCCAATAGACAGTGTATCAAAACATATTCAGTTATTTTACAAATCATATGTCGATATTTGACATTTCCAATATTTACAATAAAGTCCGTATCACACGTTATCCGGTCCCACCTCAGTTTAGTCCAAGTCCCACCAGTCCGCAATGTTCTAGAGTTCTCCGAGCGCCCTCATGCATAGTAGCCTGCACTCTTCGGGTATCACGCCCTCTCGTACATTCACACCACATACATATACATTCACACCACATTCACATATATATATATACACATATGTGTGTGTGTTTATACACACACATGCGCATTTGCAAATGCAATTATACGGCCATTTTAATTCCCTCATTAACTGCTCAAAAAATTACCGAATATTTATACCAACTTGTAAAAACGTGAAAAATTGTAACTTTCAAATAACTTGGATAAATTCATTACCCATCAAAATCCGTAATAATGCTTTCTTCTATGTACTTGTTGCAATACCACAAAATTTGTTTCTTGTAATTATCCGTTAATTACTCTGGGAAAATAGGATTCATTAAGGAAAAGTAAATTCGTGGGCCCGGTATTAAAATTTGCTATATTGATCAAGAGATGATTTATTAAGTNGATTCATTAAGGAAAAGTAAATTCGTGGGCCCGGTATTAAAATTTGCTATATTGATCAAGAGATGATTTATTAAGTTAACCTCACTGAGCGCACGAACACTCTAAACGGCGTCCTCCGGTATTCAGTCGAACAAGGTAACTCGGTACGCAGGCGTATCAATGAGTTTTCTGATAGCGAATAATCAGAGAGGACAAGCTGATATATCAAATATAATTGAAATCAAAGGCAATTTTGTTATGTACTCAGGCCGTAGGCTAGATAAAAGAGATAAAATAAACATGCTGGCATTGTCACGAAGTGATGGGTACTAATATTGTTTTGATAAAAACTACTGTCACTATTTAGGGATATGTATGGCATTGGATGATGCAATTGCAATGTGTTTTTTGAAAAGAAAATAAGAAAAAAAAAACTACATGACTTTTGGTTAGAATGTTGATGAAAAAAATACTTTGAAGAACTGTCCAAGTAACGCAAGGAAAATAAATAAAATAAAAATGAATTATTTAACTCAATTTTTAATATATAATAACAGAATTTTGTCTAAAACTTTCAACTAAAGCGCTTTATTATACAGTTGTGTCGTTAAAGAAACCATTAAACTATAATTTCCTCTAGATGTCTAACGATTTCTCCTTATGAGGAGACCGGATTTGAAATACTGAACTATTCTTATCGAATCGCTTCTGAAAACCTAGAAGTAACTATAGTACGCCTAGAAGTAACTATAGTACGCCTAGAGNCTATTCTTATCGAATCGCTTCTGAAAACCTAGAAGTAACTATAGTACGCCTAGAAGTAACTATAGTACGCCTAGAGGTAACTATAGTACGCCTAGAAGTAACTATAGTACGCCTAGAAGTAACTATAGTACGCCTAGAAGTAACTATAGTACGCCTAGAAGTAACTATAGTACGCCTACTGTGAGAGACTGATTACTTAAACTACAAGCACCAGGATTACAGGTGCGTTATTATGATGGATGATATTACATTCTACACATATCGGATAGTAGGACTGTTCTCGTTAAAGAGATACTTGAAACTATCTGAAGTACGAGACGTCGGGAATACTTGCTCTTGGATAGCTTTCCTTTACGTTTCCTATTTACTTGTCTGTAGAGGATAAAGAGACTTCAAAATCACTGCACTTTAAAAAGGAATCTACAAGTTGTCTGAAAGATAAGCTATACAACAGCAGGCTTGTTGTATTCGCAGTAAAAGGGAGCACTTTTCGAAGTCCTCCTTGGTTTAGACTTTCCGTTGGTTGTCAATCCTCACGCTTCGTGTGGCAATTAACATTACCATGAGCCTAGTGACATAGCAATACCTCAATCAAATGACTCAGTAAAACCGTTAAGCGCACAGGTATATAAGTATTGCGACATTTCTTAATCTACTGTCTATAAATAAATAACCATCTTCGGTTGCTTCTAATTTTACACATTACACAAAAGCTACTTCCCACGTTTGTGTGTAACATTACGGTATGAAATGCGAGTCGGCGATTTCTATTCAACTGTATTATATTACGCGCAGGTATTTTCAAAGATGTTCAAAAACTCTCGGCTAACCGCAAACCACTTGCACACGGCTTATGACTGTCGTAAGCGAAATTAATTTAATATTTTCATTCTCAGCTCAGCTCTCATACCCCGGAGATTGTACATATGTGTTCGGTGCCTTATTTTCCGTTGTAGAATTTCATCTTTATTTATTCTCTAAATCATTGTATCATAACTCTTCATTACTTTTAGTTTCGGTAACTTATTTTATCAAACAATTGTTCATTATCATCCATTCTTGGCACATCAAATGTAATTATTTTTAGACGACGTGTCCCGTGTTCATCTTGCTTTAGGGCCAATTTAATTTCATATGAGTTATTTTATGGTCGAGGGAAGTTTTACTCTCAGGTAAGGGCAGGAAAATTTCGGGAATTGATTTGAGGACAAGCTAGAGTTCAAATACATGTATATTTGAGTTTCTTTTACAATGTTTGTGTTGGCAAACAAGCCGAAAAGAATGGAGAAACTTGCGGTCAGAAAAGTTATGCAAACTACGCGTGGCGCTCTCATGGTGTGGCTCGTTCCAAAACTAAAATGGAATTTCGTTGTAAGTTTACCGCCCATCACACATTTTCCCTATCGCACCGATCTGAATGCGAAGAAATTCTCTACCAAACGCAGACAAATGCAGCCGTAAACTGACCGACATTTGCAAAGTTGTTTGTTATACAATTCTACTTTGAAGAACTGGCGAGGCCTTAACATTATATCTTCACAGTTACGTAAGCGTACATTTAATAACCATCCGCATTATAATTACGTTTTTTATTTATTTTTGGCTTAATATGTAAAAGTAAAATCTGGCTTAAATTGTTTTTCAGATACCTAGCAAGATCTAGTCAAAAAGGCCGACGAACGTAACGAATTTTATGGATAAAATATATCTTGAGAGATTAAAAAATATATGCGTACAGTTGTTTTCTAACTTATTTACCGATAGATATATTTCTGGCAATTCCTGTAAATGGTTTTGTTTTAAATTTGGCTATTTATGCTTTTAAATCCCTTTATTGGGGTCTACCTGTATCAGTAGGTATTTATTCACATATTATGCATTATAAATCAAATATTTCTTTTCTATTTTCGTGTAAGTCAACCACGTTGTTTTAAAGAAGTGTATTTATTTTGGCCAACGTGCATACTCCCGACCAGGAACATATCTGAGCTATATTGTAATACTTTTATTTTGGTTTTGGATGGGCTTAGAAAGTGTGACCTCTTTGTCAATGTGCCAGATACGAATAAGGAATTTTCAACAAACTACATTAATGCAACATTTCTAATTACTTTTAGGAGGCTGACCACAGCCCCTCCTACCCCGCCTACCGGAGGAGTCAATGACTGCATAGGATACGCAAGAATATTCTGGGAACTAGGACCCTTGGTGCAACACTGGTTTTTTGAGAAATTTCTCAACGACACTATGAATACAGCAACAGCTGGGCGGTTGACGGTCTGATGGTAGAAGTCTTTTGCTGAGTACAGTATTCGGGCGAAGTCGAGTACGGCGAGGGACATCGGTGAAGTGGACGGGCAAAAGTGCGTTGGGCAGTTACCGATTTTCAATTTTTTAATTTACTTTAATTTTTTAATGTAAGGGGCTATAATGTGTAGCACAGGGTTAGGCAGCTTGGACAAGCAGTAAAAGGTACTAAAATGCTGAAATTTTAAATTTTCGGGTGTTCAAGAACAGAAGGAAATACTTTCCCGCATTGGCAGGGTTGTAGTGCCTCCAGCCCTATTCCAGTTCCACAACGGCATGAGCCTGCCTTTCCCAGGTGGTATTGTTCCATCTGCATCAGTCCAGCATTCTAGTATTAAATGTTGTAAACCCTGATGTGCACTGTGAAATTATTGTGATCATCCCAAACTGTGGCACTTTGACAGAGGGGAATATTTTAGTTAATAAGCGACCCAAAAGCCTCAAGAGATTAATTTAATTCTTGAGTTTAGCAGAGGCATAAACTTTTCTCAAACTCATTCATATGCTGTTTCGGTTTCATACAACACAATTCTCTTCTCAGAGAGTAGATCAATTTTGAGTGTGCCTGAAGATTTTATATTGAACTTTAATCGTTGCTTTAAATGTTCACAATGCATATGAGTTTGCAGCTTGCTTATTCGAGCCTGCACTCAATAAATAATGTGGGAAACCCCTTTTGCCTCAACTGGCATACCAGTCCTTTCACAACTTTTCAAGGGCAGTGCCAATTTAAGTTCAGATGCTGCGAATATTATGCCCATGTATTACCATACCTGCTGCGAGTGCAAATGCGAGACTTTAATTTAATTTAACGGCTAATGTGCACTTTTCAGTGTTTCCTTGTGGTTTGTCAGTGTTACTTGTGGTGAGGAAATGTTATCTTTTTCATAAGGGTTTACGATGTGTGATATTGCCTACTGTGTTCGTATTGCACTTTGTCCGTTTATTTCTGCAAACACTAATTACACGAATTATGAATCAATACATCACAAAACGAATATTACTATAATAAACGTAATAATGTATTTCAGTTTTTTTTAATTACTGGGGTTTATCAGATCTTCAACCTAATGTGTAAATGAGTGAAAAGTTGATACTACCTTAACTCCACCAACTCCATTTAGAATGGTCCTGGAAAAAACAGTTTGGCACGNATGACTGTATAGAGGATACGCAAGAATATTCTGGGAACTAGGGCCCTTGGCGCAACACTGTGTTTTGAGAAATTTCTCGACGACACTATGAATACAGCAACAGCTGGGCGGTTGACAGTCTGATGGTAGAAGTCTTTTGCTGAGTACAGTAATCGGGCGAAGTCGAGTGCGGCGAGGGACATCGGTGAAGTGGATGGGCAAAAGTGCGTTGGGCAGTTACCGATTTTTAACTTTTTAATTTGCCCTAATCTTTTAATGCAAGGGGCTATAATGTGTAGCACAGGGTTATGCAGCTTGGACAAGCAGTAAAAGGTACTAAAATGCTGAAATTTTAAATTTTCGGGTGTTTAAGAACAGAAGAAAATACTTTCCCGCATTGGCAGGGTTGTAGTGTCTCTAGCCCTATTCCAGTTCTACAACGTCATGAGCCTGCCTTTCCCAGGTGATATTGTCCCATCTGCATCAGTCCAGCACGGCAGTATTAAATGTTGTAAACCCTGATGTGTACTGTGAAATTATTGTGATCGTCGCAAAGTGCGGCACTTTTACCGAGGGAAATATTTTAGTAAATAGGCAACCCAAGAGCCTCAAGAGATTAATTTAATTCTTGAGTTTAGCAGAGGCACAAACTTTTCTCAAATTCGTTAAAATGCTGTTTTGGTTTCGTACAACACAATTCTCTTCTCAGAGAGTCGATCAATTTTGAGTGCGACTGAAGATTTTATATTGAACTTTAATCGTTGCTTTAAATGTTCACAGTGCATTTGAGTTTGCAGCTTGCTTATTCGAGCCTACACTCAATAAATAATGTGAGGAACCCCTTTTGCCTCACTGGCATACCAGTCCTTTCACAACTTTTCAAGGGCAGTGCCAATTTAAGTTCAGATGCTGCGAATATTATGCCTACGTCTTACCTTGCCTGTTGCGAGTGCAAATGTGAGACTTTAATTTAATTTAACGGCTGATGTGCACTTTTCAGTGTTTCCTTGTGGTTTGTCAGTGTTACTTGTGGTGAGGAAATGTTATCTTTTTCATAAGGGTTTATGATGTGTGATATTGCCTACTGTGTTCGTATTGCACTTTGTCCGTTTATTTCTGCNTGATGTGTGATATTGCCTACTGTGTTCGTATTGCACTTTGTCCGTTTATTTCTGCAAACACTAATTACACGAATTATGAATCAATACATCACAAAACGAATATTACTATAATAAACGTAATAATGTATTTCAGTTTTTTTTTTAAATTACTGGGGTTTATCAGATCTTCAACCTAATGTGTCAATGAGTGAAAAGTTGATACTACCTTAACTCCACCAACTCCATTTAGAATGGTCCTGGAAAAAACAGTTTGGCACGNAATGAGTGAAAAGTTGATACTACCTTAACTCCACCAACTCCATTTAGAATGGTCCTGGAAAAAACAGTTTGGCACGAATCAGCTTCAGTGCAGTTGGATCGAATCGACGACCTTCATAATACGAAGCAGATGCGTTACTTCATGACCAAACCGGGTGCTGCGAAGACTATAGCTTCGTTAATCTTTATTCTGGGGGATATTAACTTTTTTTTTACGTCTCAGTGGAGACGTGAAAAGTTGCGGGTTCATTTTGTAACAAGCTAGGATTCAGATCCCTTACATTAATGCCACTTTTTAATTTTGTGAACGTGTTATTTGATTCATCGGCAGAGCCCTGAGCCAAAAATAGACAAGATATGGACTATTCGCAGAATCTTTACACTTAATGAATCAAGTCTTTGAAAAATTACCCCATATACGATGTGTTTGGTTGTCNGACTATTCGCAGAATCTTTACACTTAATGAATCAAGTCTTTGAAAAATTACCCCATATACGATGTGTTTGGTTGTCTCCTAAATATGCCACAAGTGTTTTATACTTTCGTTAACACAAAAACTTTTGTTAAATTTGACTAATACTTTATTTTATCTATAAACTGTAATGTTTCATTCATAATCAATCCTGATTAAAAACAGAGAAAAGATAGGTATGTTGGTAACACCTAATAATAAATAGTTGTTATGCAGAATATTATTAAACTGAGTGAGTACAAATGCGGTGGGTTTTCCCTTCGGTGTAATTTTCTATACCTAGTTGAGCTTTGTTTGCATGAGGCGGAGGATTATCCTGAATGTAGGACTGTCGCNGACTATTCGCAGAATCTTTACACTTAATGAATCAAGTCTTTGAAAAATTACCCCATATACGATGTGTTTGGTTGTTTCCTAAATATGCCACAAGTGTTTTATACTTTCGTTAACACAAAAACTTTTGTTAAATTTGACTATTACTTTATTTTATCTATAAACTGTAATGTTTCATTCATAATCAATCCTGATTAAAAACAGAGAAAAGATAGGTATGTTGGTAACACCTAATAAGAAATAGTTCTTATGCAGAATATTATTAAACTGAGTGAGTACAAATGCGATGGGTTTTCCTTTCGGTGTAATTTTCTATACCTAGTTGAGCTTTGTTTGCATGAGGCGGAGGATTATCCTGAATGTAGGACTGTCGCNTTCGGTGTAATTTTCTATACCTAGTTGAGCTTTGTTTGCATGAGGCGGAGGATTATCCTGAATGTAGGACTGTCGCAGGGTTTCAGAAAAGTTGGAAGTAACCATGAACGAGCTAAATAAAATGCAAGTCCTATTATAGACTCCCTCTGTGACTGCAGACAACCAATAAGTATCTGCATAATTGTGTATAAGTCTGTGAACTCTAGCTTACCGATTACTGAACTCACTGATATATCAGGTCTCTCGTCTCAGTAACACCGAGCCTTCATATGTAGTCTAAACGACCCCGGAAGAACTCTTGAGAACTCGCATTGTAATCTCCAAGTAACATTAAAATCTTTAAAGAGGGTAAGGGAAGGACGTGTTCTTGCTGATGTTTATTCCATCACAAGGTAGTTCTACACTCTGGGACATTCAAAGGTTATTGAAGAGAAATGCCCCTCATTAATCTGCTTCAATTTGAAGATTTCGAAAATAGTTTCGAAAAAGTGTTTTAAGGTAGAAAGGAGTGAAATGACTTATTTCTGAGAAATAAAACTTTTATAAATCTCTGGATGAGGAATGCATATATCAAGAGCATGGCACAGGTTTGCAGACAGCAAGAAATTATACAAAGATCCAGGTCTGCATAGCGAGTACTTATGCGAAAGTTGTCTCGACGTCAGTTAACACTAATGTATTTAAATTATGTTCTAATTAAAAAAGGCCAATACACAGGAGANGAAAGTTGTCTCGACGTCAGTTAACACTAATGTATTTAAATTATGTTCTAATTAAAAAAGGCCAATACACAGGAGACTAACAATGAAGAGCTGAAATATTACAGTGAATAAAAGAGGGCATGATGGAATGGGACTAGAAAAAGAGAGAAAGACTGTTGTTTGGGAGCAGTAAGTTAGAGGTGCTTTACTTTCCAGACCGTTACAAGGTAAATTGACGTTTCCCTTCTAGGTTTTGCCCTCTTTAAATCAAAATAATATTCTTGGGCTAAGCATTTTTGGGCCCTGCTCAGACGTTTGTGAATTTCGACGAATTTTCTTAGTCTTTGGTTTTGCTCCCAACATTTAGGCTTGAGTTCCGTTTCGTGTTAGATTGTAATTGCCAGCCGGCAGCAACAAATTCGTAGCTGCGATCGGGGCTAAAAGAGGAACGGGCCATGATTCCCTAAGAGTTTGTCGACAACCTCATACTGAGAATAAACAGACGGTGCACGTACTACATCGTAGTCAAGGGTGATCATATCCTCTGTTGAAGCCTGCATCTTTCTTGCTTGCCACTTGTCACATGGACCTCCTGTCTTTCGTCTTGTTGTGCCAAGAGCTCACTTTTGAATAAAGGCCTTTTGCACCATTCGGATTCCTTCTTTGGTCACATTTGTTCACTCTTACATCTTTACAATGTTTTGGCAGTCTTTGTAGCTGTTTGAAACACTACTGCGCGAAATGGAAACCTGCCCCGTCCTTAATTTCTGCATAGCAGTATATCTAAAAAACCTGATTTCAAACATTAGATTCATAAACGTCCACCAAATCCCCAAAATAACAGTCTTTACAACACTGATACCACAATATTTTCACTGAATGGTTGGATCGAAGTTCATATGTGCATTATAACGCTGAAAAGTGACTTGTGTAGTAAATATCACTACAAAGGCGGCTGGTGGGCAATTGCTAGAGACATAAAGAATTGGATTCGTTCCGGCAATTTAAGATTTCACACACTCGTACGTTAGTGTTGATTTCACTCTTGGTCAACGAATTATTTGGCACGTCCTGGAAGCTTCTGAGCTAATAATAGCTATGCAACAAAATGCATTACCTTTGGCAGTTTCCCACAGTGGTGGAAAGCAACATCTTCTTGAGTATAGGCCATTCATGATTAGTTCCAACTTTTCAGAAGAGCTGCTAAAGTCTACTTATCGGTTAATTCCTCCACCTCATGCAACAAATCCTAACAAAGTTCAGAAAATTACACCAAAGGGACAGCGCACCACATTTGTGCGCCTTCAATTTTATAATATTTTGCATTATAAATATTTCTTATGCATGATTGTCACACCTACTTTATCTTTGGTTTTACTCGTATTAATTAAAAAATTACTATAATTTAGAGGCAAAGTATAAGTAAAAGTTTAATTTAGCCAAAAATTAAATACTTTGATGTAAACATAAGTAAAACGCATGTAATACACTACATATTTAGGAAATGGACAAACATGTCTTATATGAGGTGATTTTTCAAGAAGTTTGATTCATAAAAATGTGAAATATGGATAATGGATTGTGTTATATATGTTATCTTTGGTTGTTTTTCAGGTGTTGTTATGAACGTGTGTTCGACTATAAGGCCCGTTATGTAATGCACCGATACAGCACCCATAGCGCGATATTTGATTAATAACGAACCCCTAAGCGTGGTAGTATCCATGTTTCAACGATTACAGTCAGATGTGCGATCCCTACAAACAGAAATGACTACAATTAAAGCTAAATTGAAATCAGAAGTAGCTGCAAGCCATGAAATTTGCAATCAGAAATTGCCACGTGGTTGCACTTGGAGCTAATTAGTGGCCAAGCAGAATTAGCAAATACCTTTCTCAACGAATTAAAATCCGCTCGTGCCGAAATGCAGGCTCAGTTCAACTCGTTCAAAGCTGAAACTGTTAATGAAGTTTTACAAGATAGAGGTGGTACCGAATATAGACCTTGTAGCCACCAAACTTAACCTCACTACCGAAGAATGTCAGATCCGTAGCGCTAGAACAGAAACGAAATTGGCGGAATTGCGTAACACCGTAGCACAGTTACAAACCTCACAAGAATCTTCAAGTTCAAGCTCAGGTCTTGAGAGTGAAGTAATGTCTCAAATGGACCACCGTATTCGCTGTTTGGAAGAATTACTTAAATTGCTTAAAGTTACTCACCAATCNAAGTAATGTCTCAAATGGACCACCGTATTCGCTGTTTGGAAGAATTACTTAAATTGCTTAAAGTTACTCACCAATCCACTTCATTTATGTCTCGTGCTACACTTTCTACACCCCCGCAGTCTGTGATGCAGGTTGTGCCTATGAAAGGCCAATTGAGAATGTTAGCAGATGAGTTGCCTACCTTTAATGGCGTTGAGGTTGACAACCCAGTAGCCTTTTTGAAAGGACCAGAGAAGTATTTTATAGTGTGTAAAATTGAATCTGACGAAATGCTTCAATACGACGACCTTGCTTTAAAAGAAAGTGCTAACCATCCGTGGGAGATCGAGCGCGAACCAATTCACTCTTATGAGAAGTTACGTAAAGCCTTCGAGGAGAAGTATTGGAGTAAGGAGGTTCAAGGCTTAATTCAGAGTGTGTAACACGTGCCTCGTAGTTTGCTTGTGAGTGGTATCAATGCAGTCAGTGTACACCGCCTCCAGGGTGGTTATTGGCTTCTGCAATGTGCATCGAGAGGGTACAGCTATAAACAAGCTCCGGAACACCTCTTGCAACAGTTCACCAGCATCCCCTGAAATGGCTGAAACATCATATTCTGGTTAGGAAGTTCCGGGTTCGAATACCGGGCAAGCCGTGATTGTTTGTGACATTTTTACATGTACACGCTGTCCAAGGTTAACTAAGCACATCTGAAAACAACCTCTGGAAAATGTCACTGCCCATTATTGCATGTTTGAATGGGCGCACTGACTGGCGTAGGCAGAGTAAAGTTTGAAACGACGGAGTGAAAGAAGACCCATGTCTTTGTTGAATTAAAAGTGTTAAGTAAACATTTATGAGTGCTAATTTATTTTGTTTTACTTTCTGTTTTTTAATGCATATAAGTGNATTAAAAGTGTTAAGTAAACATTTATGAGTGCTAATTTATTTTGTTTTACTTTCTGTTTTTTAATGCATATAAGTATAAGAATTATATAAATCTTAAAATATTTACTTTTCTATTAATTTTACAGTTTCAGTTGACCGACGAGGGAATAAAGTGATCAGACCCATGACAATGTTAATTTTACATATGGAGGGAGAATATATAATCTACATACGAGTTGATGTTAAGCAGGACTTTCAAAAGTGCTCAGTTTACCGTGAACAGCCTATCATATTTAGTTAGTTTACTCGTAAGCCAACCCACTATTAGACTTCTGCTATAGAAGGGGGGGGGGATTAAATACACTCAAAAATACTTTTTTTTATAAAAAGACTGATTTTGAAAGAGTTAGTAATATGTTTCATCTGCTCTATTAATTTAAGTGACGTCTGCATGATTATTTCACTTAACGGATTTTATTGATTCAAAATGGATTTCTGAAAATGCAGTATGAATTTAATTCTTATTTCACAGATTAATGGTGCATTTGTCGGATTTTTCTGTCAGCAGAAGGTTATGAAAAAAAACTGCTCAAATGTCCCAAACTTCAAATATTTCAAGCACTATTTTATTTTCGTGATATATTATAGAATAACATACTATATTAAAAACAAATTAAGATTATTTTTAATGTATTCCTTGAACTTAGAAATTAAAAAAAATTATAGGTTATAGATTTTATTACACCTCAGAATGTTTTTTGAAGCCACATAATAGCTCGAATAAATTTCTCGAAAATTCATGGTTTGGTTTACTTCTACTTCCACTTTAAATTTCGCAGTTAATTTCAAATTTAATCAATTAGAAATTAAAATAACAATAATAGTAGGCATAAGGCGTGACATGTTCAGGATTTAAAAAAAAAACATTTCATATAAAGTTCCGCAAAACGGTATATATATATATTTTTTTTCGTGGAAACGTGGGCTTGTTGTAAAACACGGCACATCATTGGCAAAACACGCGAGTTTGACTTTTGTTGTGGCCATCCCCGAGTAACTGTTGAGACCATGCGCAAAATATAAAAACCACTTATATGATCACGATTTCACGCCTCGCTAGATGAACTCTACCTTTGCTTAAAGACTCGCCGGTTCACAGTGTCCCAAATATTAGACTTTTCAGAAGAAAAAGTTTCACTAATCTGAACTCTACACAGCTTAAGATAGCCTTCAATAAGGGAATTAAATCTTTAACCATTCACAGCGTCCACAATATTTGACTATGCAGAACAAATAGTTTCAGTTGTCTATCCTGCACACAGTCTTAAATACATCCTTCAATAGGGGAATTAAATATTTAACTGTTCACAGTGTCAGGAATATTGGACTTTGCAGAAGAAATAGTTTCAGTAATATACAGGCTGAGTAAAAAAAAATACCCCAACATTGAAGGTGTATAACATCAAAATCAAATAACATACAACCTTGATTGACCAATCAAATGAACCATCGAACCGTGGGTGTTTGTTTACCATACATTCATAAATGTTCAATGTGACCACCATGAGCGGCCCGAACGACATCTACGCGATAATCAATCTCATTCCACGCTCTTGTCAGCATGTCCGGTGTTACGGTTTGGATGGCGTTCGTAACTCTCGGTTTGAGATGGCGAGGGGGAAGCGAGCTCGCATTCGACAAGTCAATGTGAAGGGGACGGTATGATGTTTCTTTTATGTGCTCAGAACGAGGTAGACGATGCCTTCATCTCTAAGCAGGTTCTTTTTTTTTTTTAGCGATGAAGTGACGTACCATAAAAATGGTAAGGTGAACAAGCACAACGTGCGGATATGGGGTCAAGAGTCTCCACATGAAACCACCGAACACAAGCGCGCTACTCCAAAGTGAATGTGTTTTGCGCTGTATCCAAAGACACTGTTTTTGGCCCTTTCTTTTCTCACGAGTCCACTTTTACTGGNAGCACAACGTGCGGATATGGGGTCAAGAGTCTCCACATGAAACCACCGAACACAAGCGCGCTACTCCAAAGTGAATGTGTTTTGTGCTGTATCCAAAGACACTGTTTTTGGCCCTTTCTTTTCTCACGAGCCCACTGTTACTGGAATCCCTTATTTGGACATGCTTACAGAGTGGTTGTTTCCTCAGTTCGAAGAGGCGGCGGGGGACTTCATTTTCCAGTATGATGGTGCGTCNCATTTTCCAGCAGGATGGTGCGCCACCCCATTGGCACGTAGCTGTTCGCGGATAACTGAACGAGAATATTGACAACCTCAAAACGAGAATTACGGGTGCCATTCAAACCGTAACACCGGACATGCTGACAATAGTGTGAAACGAGTTTGATTATCGTGTAGATGTCGTTCGGGCCACTCGTGGTGGTTACATTGAACATTTATGAAGATATGTTAAACTAACTTCACTGTTCCACAGTTGATTTGTTCACGGTTTTGATATTATAGATCTTCAAAGTTGGGGTATTCTTTTTTACTCATCCTGTACACTGTACACAGCTGAAGAGAGCCATCAATAAGAAAAGTCCTTTGTATGTGGAAGACGACATTCTTCGTTGAGCATGTATTCCGTAGTTTAATGAGCAGCTGCTGCCAGTAACCTCAAGCACGCATGGTCCAAAAATATGAGTGAGCTTTATAGTGAAACTAGTAGAGTTTAAAAAAAATTTTCTTCTACGTTGCAACGCCCAATTATAAAAATTGTTAATTTAGTACTCCATAAGTAGGGAATAATGTACGGTGCTTATCGGAGTTTATGCCAGCTCATCGAAGGTTCACATTCAGCCTTCGAGAGCCCCCATTTCAAGAGTTGTCTCTCCGATAGGAGTCACCTCGTCCCTGGGTGCTCCTCGCCATACTTACGTTTATTTACTCGTACTCTTAATCGATTTGGCGGCCCTGTCATGCGGGTGCCTGTATCAGAGGTCGGCAAGTAATTTATCGTGGCGCCCGGAAGCCTTTGAAACTTCTTATTGAGTTCGATAAAAAATATCTGAAATACACCTCAGGTAACTTTTTCCCTTACAGAAAGGAACGTAACTTAGAAAAACACATTGTTTAGGACAAAATTTTATTTCAGCATTCGTTAATTTTTAAAAACATTCTTAATTATTTCGTACATAAATCTTACGCTACAGCCGGTTCGCAGTGTTTTTACACCCCATATATGGCGTGTTTGGTTGTTTACTAAATATGCCATGTCTCTTANCTACAGCCGGTTC
Organism: Clitarchus hookeri; assembly: GCA_002778355.1. NCBI lineage: Eukaryota > Metazoa > Arthropoda > Insecta > Phasmatodea > Phasmatidae > Clitarchus > Clitarchus hookeri. The sequence goes on from NQII01007452.1 coordinate 24,936, forward strand.
GCAGTGTTTTTACACCCCATATATGGCGTGTTTGGTTGTTTACTAAATATGCCATGTCTCTTATTATTGATTAAATTAAAGTTTTACATAGAATTAGACTATAAATTATAACATTTCATTTATAGTTAGTATGAATAAAACCAGAGAGGTAAGAGGTGTGATAGTAATGCCTAGTAAGAAATAGTTCATATGCAAAATATTATTAAGCTGAGTGCGCACGATTGCGGTGCGTTCTCTTTTTGATGTATCTATATAGACCTAGATTAGGTTACTTCTACTACAGGTTTGGAAGATCAATGGTAAAAATTTGGCAAAGAGTAAATTCTTGCCACTAGGTAAGCGCTAGTACCGCATGTGTACCAGACTNAGATCAATGGTAAAAATTTGGCAAAGAGTAAATTCTTGCCACTAGGTAAGCGCTAGTACCGCATGTGTACCAGACTTTCTCTATTTTTTTTAAGTTAAAAGACAGTATAATTACAATAATCACAAATAAAATATAAAATAACTTAGCAGATAAGTCAAATGTTGTTTTCTTTTATAACTTACGTAGTTAAAAATTTTAATTAGAAGTTACCTTTTGGAACACTGCACAGCTAGCGGCAGAAATTTTTCCTATGCCAAACTTTCCCATAGTAAATCTTGTTTTGTTCCTAACCTGAGTAGAATAAACCTTAACCTAGTTAAGCTTTGTTTTCATTAGGCGGGGGAATAGTCTGAAAGTAGCTCTTTAGCAAGGCTTCAGGAAAGTTGGAAGTAGTCGGGTTAGGACCGCGGTCCACCTGCTGTCGATCGCTGTCTCATAGCAACAACGACCATCAAGCATTTCTTAATGACTTGCGTAGCTGCTTTGCGTTTTGATTAAATGATCTTGGTCCACATCTGCAAAAAAAATATTCTAATGTAGTTACACACAATTTAACTTAAATCACTCACTGGAGCATGCACGAGAACTTTGGCAACGAATTAAATACAATTACGTTTCTTAACCTTTTGTTCAAAGTTTGTTGTTTCAGTTNAGCAACAACGACCATCAAGCATTTCTTAATGACTTGCGTAGCTGCTTTGCGTTTTGATTAAATGATCTTGGTCCAATTCTGCAAAAAAAAATATTCTAATGTAGTTACACACAATTTAACTTAAATTACTCACTGGAGTATGCACGAGAACTTTGGCAACGAATTAAATACAATTACGTTTCTTAACCTTTTGTTCAAAGTTTGTTGTTTCAGTTNATGCACGAGAACTTTGGCAACGAATTAAATACAATTACGTTTCTTAACCTTTTGTTCAAAGTTTGTTGTTTCAGTTGGTTTCCATTACAATTGCTTTATTTTTGTACATATTTGAATTAAAATGGACGTCATATTAACAATTTTTTGTTTCAAATAATTCCAGTTTCACTTGATCTGTGGAAGTTACTAGTCGGTAGGTCTGTGTCAGTGTTATTTGTACAATAAGCGGAAAAATTGACATATAATTAATAATAAAATAAAAACTTTCAATAAGTCGGAATTGCAAAGATACGGCAAAGCGTGACACGGCACATTCGGCAAGACCAATTAAATCCGAACAGCCAATTAAATATCTCCACACACTTCTGACGTCAGCACGGCGAAAAATTTTGCACAACCATAAGTTTTTAATCAGACACTATTTCTAATTTTGCCATGTCGTGCATCACTGCAAACAGGGTGTACAATGTTGTAAAAGTAAAAAGTTCTACTAACTTTCCCTCTAGCGGAAATGGCATCTTACGAAGGAAAAATTATTTGCCACTTCCCAGATTAAACTCATTCTATTAACATTTACACCTTGTAGTGCTTTAGCGTAGCATCTGCACTTTTTGTCATGCAGCATCACGTGTTCCAAATGTACCTTCTGTCCTCCGCCTTTGAGACAGGTTTATTCTATAATCGTTGTAATAGGCGGGGGAAAAAATCCTATGACCGTTTCGTCATGCCTTATCGTGCTCGTTGGAGCTATTTGACTCGGGCATTAATGGTAAATCAGAGAGACCCTGAATTTTAGCGAATTCATCTGGTAGTGGGTTAGATTTTCCTTACCTACACACTTGCGCCAGTTACATTTTTCCATTGGCTCTAACTTTTTGGCTGTCTGCACATGCACTATGAAGAAATATGATTGTGGGAAACAAATATTTCAGTACCCATAACCCATCTGGACTCTTAAAGTAGGGACAGCATTCAGACTTGTTGTAAGTACCATCTAAATATTGTTAACGTAGATAGTAAATACAACATAACTGTCTGTTGTGGTCTTGTCTGTGATCGTATCTGCAACTATTAATGTAGTTCTTTCAGTAAAGCATTCCGTTTCTCNCTGTCTGTTGTGGTCTTGTCTGTGATCGTATCTGCAACTATTAATGTAGTTCTTTCAGTAAAGCATTCCGTTTCTTCTACAGAACAGGAACTCCGGGACGTGTAAAACAAATTTCTGTCCAATAATAAGGCCCCGAAACGGTACGATTGTTCGAATTTATACTGACACTAACTGAATCCGAAAAAAATTCCGGATCACCGTCAATTAGCCGGGAGTAAATGTGCGCTACTTCTCCCGGCAAGCTGTGCAGCCGTGATCGTTTCANTCCGGATCACCGTCAATTAGCCGGGAGTAAATGTGCGCTACTTCTCCCGGCAAGCTGTGCAGCCGTGATCGTTTCACAGCCAAATTTGGCCTTGCAGGACACGCGAGACGTCTGCAAATATCTCGCGCAAGAAACGAAATCAGTTCCCGAGATAACATTGTTTAAGAAGACGAGAAGCGAAGGCATGGTTTGTTTATCTTCTTACGGCCGCTTTATCAGCATCAAGTCACCGCAAACACTCAAGATTTGATACGTGCTGTACGCATTNGTTTATCTTCTTACGGCCGCTTTATCAGCATCAAGTCACCGCAAACACTCAAGATTTGATACGTGCTGTACGCATCTATTGGGGCTCTTTTTTTTTTCTGACAAAGTAAATACGTGCGCGAGAGAGCGTTGCGATACCGTATCAGACACCTTACAAGTCCGTCCTGTACGTGGGCGAGCCATTTATACCGTCATCTTTTCTTAGAGTACATCCCCGTCAAGCTTATGCATTTAAGGCTGCTGATTTCATATGTCCTGTCAATGTGCACAANGTTTATCTTCTTACGGCCGCTTTATCAGCATCAAGTCACCGCAAACACTCAAGATTTGATACGTGCTGTACGCATTTATTGGGGCTCTTTTTTTTTTTTCTGACAAAGTAAATACGTGCGCGAGAGAGCGTTGCGATACCGTATCAGACACCTTACAAGTCCGTCCTGTACGTGGACGAGCCATTTATACCGTCAACNGTGGGCGAGCCATTTATACCGTCATCTTTTCTTAGAGTACATCCCCGTCAAGCTTATGCATTTAAGGCTGCTGATTTCATATGTCCTGTCAATGTGCACAATTGTATGAGCGAAATTAAAATTACTGTATTTTTTGTATATCTCAAAACTATGCGTTATATCGAATAAATCACAAAACATGTAAAATAAAGACTATTTGAGGTAGGTAAAACCTATTTTCATATCATTGAGCAAATGTTATCCGAATAACACTAACCGTCATCGTAAAAAAAAGTGTTATTCTATTTTGCTGGCTACCGAAAGTGACCAAAATATATCTGAAGCGAATATTGAACCAGTAAGAAATATTTATTAAAAATTACCCGAGTTTATGAAGAAGATGAAATAAAGGCCACTTATACAAATAAAGAGTGGTGATAGTAACGTAATTAGCCTGCGTTTCTCTGTGAGAATATAAATTTCTAATGATCTCGTCTTACCTTCATGGGAATCGCAACAGATGAAACTCCGGGGAAAAAATATTCCTATAAGCGTTCTTTTCATTTTAATGTAATAGTGTTGTTTACATTTTGATATGTTAAATTGTTTCTTGCAACATGTTTTACAGAAAAAAATTGATAATGCTTAAACAGGTTATTGTTAATTTTCTCATAACCGCTGTGTTCTATCAAAACTATTTATTTTAAAATCATTATTAAGCTCTGACGCATCATATAAATAATTAAATTTTATTAGAAGTAATATTATTTATTTAAATCTATTATGCATAAATAATACAAGTATAATCGCTTATATGAAAATAAATATTTGCTTATAATATAATACAAATATAATTTATATAAAATAATATATACACTTATAATGTNCTGTGAGAATATAAATTTCTAATGATCTCGTCTTACCTTCATGGGAATCGCAACAGATGAAACTCCGGGGAAAAATATTCCTATAAGCGTTCTTTTCATTTTAATGTAATAGTGTTGTTTACATTTTGATATGTTAAATTGTTTCTTGCAACATGTTTTACAGAAAAAAATTGATAATGCTTAAACAGGTTATTGTTAATTTTCTCATAACCGCTGTGTTCTATCAAAACTATTTATTTTAAAATCATTATTAAGCTCTGACGCATCATATAAATAATTAAATTTTAATAGAAGTAATATTATTTATTTAAATCTATTACGCATAAATAATACAAGTATAATCGCTTATATGAAAATAAATATTTGCTTATAATATAATACAAATATAATTTATATAAAATAATATATACACTTATAATGTAATAACATAATAATTTATATAATATAATGTATCTACTTATATTATAATATATATGAAATAACCTATATAAATAATATATTCACTTATAAAATAGTATAAATTAACATAGTTGTTTTTAAATTACTTTAATTGTAATTTTTGTGAAATATTTCATGTATTAGATCGCCAGCTAACTTGTTTCAGATATTAATTAGAACGATTTTACATTTAAATGTATCTATACCTTCGTACTCTTCGAATAAAGCGGTGTTCGTGTATCAACTTCATCATCGTTGAAGGGCAAGTTACAATCGACTTAGGGTATAAAGTGGGAGATATAGTTAGTAAAACAGATTATTCTCAACTTTGCAAAACATAGCGATCGCCTGGACCGCTTATTCTCACTAGGAATATAACGATACCAATCATTCCTAACTGCCGTCCATTAACTTATTCCAAACTGTTATGGTCTACGTATCATGTGATAGCATTTTAGCTGAACGTAGATGCATCGAGCTGCAGACAATAAAGTGGTAAATTTTTAGAAAGGAAGTAGTATTTTGGAATTGTTAACAAGCGTTTTCTTTGAAGTTCTGCTGTTTAAATTATATTATAATTTCGTGAAGTACAATACTTAGTATTATTATTTATTTAATTTTATTTGCTTTATTGTGTTTTATGCATAATATTTTGACAGTCATATTACTTATGGTATCTTGCTAGTTTTCTTAACTTGTTTATCAGTATAGGAAAAATCGGAATATAAGCCACACCTTTCCTAGATGTACAAGAAAGCTTAAACGTCGAAAGAAAACTCAAATTTTCTACTGCGATTAGGTAATGGTTTTACTTATAATAGATAGATTATTAGTGTTTATTAACACTTATAAAAGAGCCGAACACACGAAAACGGTACAACATAAAAACACCGAATATAGCCATCTCTCACTCCAGGATGGGTGTGATGCCGCAGTATGGATGGGAGAGATTATACCACACACTGCATACTAATTTAGATGAACTGAACATGTTTTATGCAATCGCATAAAATACTGAACCGAGTTTGCCGTGGATGTGTTTTTTTTTCTTACTTTCCCAAGCGTTCAAAGCATTAATTTTTTTTTTTTTCGGAAAATTCTGATTTCTTATTGGCTGCTGCAGTACACGAATTGTCATCCGATGATGACACAGAGGACATTTTAATTTCCCTGATGGAGTTTTCCTTGGGCTTAGGTTTCTTATAGGAAGACTTTGCACCTCGTGCTGTAGTTTGGCGAGCAACATTTTTCCTTTTATGTTGTTCAAATGGAATCTTGTTCATTGAGAATGGTGTCTGACAGCCCACTCTTGGAGTTCTCTTTGCAGGCATCCATGGTATCGGTGATACTTGGTTGCGGACCTTGTTTGAAGTTAGCCTTAAGTAAACGGGTGTGTGAGAACGTCCACTGTGATTGTGATGGGTGTTGTTGCTATTAAGATACAGAACATTATGGCATAAATTATATGAACTTGAACCAATGGATGAATATTGTTGAGGATGCAGGCCTATCGGTTGACTTCTAATGTTATGTTTGTTTCACGTTTGTGTGATTGTTAGTGTCGGTTAGTGACGTAGAAAAGTAGGTTCGCTTTCCGAAAGATTTGAAGAGTTATCAGGAATTGCTGGAATTCTTTATGGGAAGATTATAGTTCCACGAAAATAGCGACTACGTTTTCAGTGTTTGCTGCAGAAAACCAAGCATGACAAAGGAGTGTACCAAACTGAAGAAAAGCAATTTTCCTCTTCTCAGTTACCACCACCCAGTTTTGACAAACTTGGTAGAAATGCGTTTTCAAAGGCTTGAAAAAGGAATGGTTCCGAGTTAGAAGATATTATTATGAATTTAAAGGTTACAAAAGAGCAATCTCACATTTCACTAAACATTCAAGCATCTTAAAATGGTTAATGTGCAAAGCATCTGTTTAGAATAAGAACGTTTCCATTCCTAGCAGGTTTACGTAGCGGGAAATTTTTTTTAGCCAATCCATAAATACGACAGACCCAGGGGGCATATAATATAAAAATTTAGGTTTTTATTTAGCACCACTAAAAATGAAATAGTAGCAAAAATATTGTCTTCAGAATTCGTGCATGCTGCGAGAGAATTAAATTCTCCTTTCTCAGCTGACGTAAGAATATGGACATCATCACTTCCTTTAACTGCATTTAATTTATCCAACTTGTTAGTGAGTTGCATAGTTCTTTAATTGACACTGAAGATGTTTGCTGGTTTCTCCAATAGGTCGTTATTCTTGCAATGCAGCTGTTAATAAATCATAACTATTCTCTACTCATTCCCTGTGCTCTGAGATCAGAAATAAATGCCTTCCAGATTTTCTGAACGAAAAGCTAGGATTACGTTCAACGAATGATTTATAGAAGTCCCGGCCTGCTGATTGCTTTTCATCGTTGACTTTATGGGTAAACCACCATCTTATAGCTAGGTCGAAAGCACATTTATAAAGTGTTTTCCGGCTTGGAGCAAAGCTCGCAGCTTGTAATTTATGTGTAATTTCTGAACATAGTGAATTATTTTCTCCTCAACTTCATTCCCCCAAAATGGTGAAGGGCTTAGCTTTCGTTTCTCGAAATCTCTTGAAAATAACCACCTACGGCAAGTTATTTCTGTAATAATAGTATTTCTTCCTAGGTTCCCTAATTTAAATTCTATCTTTTATTACAGCATTCATGGTATTGTTTAGGTCCTTCTATGACCATAACTAGTGATTACTTTTCTATGTATAATGTAATTGCTTCGTCACCGAAATAAAGTACAATGTGGTCATATGTGTCTTATAAAGCTTATCAAGGCAGTACTACAATTTGGTGAGTGGAGGGTTAACGAAAGTTAAGTACTTCTTCAAAAAATACTGACAGATGCTTACACAATTTCGACTCTCAACACCACGTTGTTAAGAGCCGCCCAAATCTCTCTCAACCCAACTCAACTCTCTCCTACACAATTAATTTAGACAACTAATTGCGTCTTATTTAACATTGAAGTGCGGTGTATCACCCCTAACTTAAATGAGGCATCTCTCCATAAGGGAGTATTATCCCTTCCGACTTGAAATTAATTTTTGTTTCATCGTAGCTTTCTTTTCCCATTAAATATTTCGAAACAAAGACTGTCAGGGCGTGGGGCATATCTTAACTGATGTTTTAAAGTTCACAGTATTTTGCCCATGTTGTTTTTTGTTGCATCTATAATCGTAATAATGATTATCTCACTGTTTATTCCTTTTCAGTCTCAAACGAGAAAGTACGGACTAAAATTTGTTAATTCTGGTTTCAGGTATGCTGCAAAGAAATTGAAAAGTAGTGTAAAGTAAAGTATATGATATACGTGGGAAGTGCAGAAATAGTGTAAAAGTGTAATACTCACAAAGATACTACAAAACTCAATAACTAGAGACAGGAATAGCAGTAGGAAAATACCAACGTTCTACTGAAATCATAGCACAGTAGATACGTTTCAGAAACTATGTAATATGTTTTTAATTTATAATCTTGTCACCAATACCTGCAAATAGGAATCTAAAATTTTGTGCAAAATAAATTTAATCATTATTTCTGACATAAAATATGTACCCAGTTTTCAATCAAAATTAAATTAGTGGCATCGGCTACACTATCCCGTCTCGTGAACCGGAATACTTCATTATCTTTAGGCCTGGCAAATTAAATATGAGAAATAAATTGTATGGTGTCGCTTCTCAAGACTAGCTCAGGATATAGCTGTAAAACCTATGCCAGGGTGTCCGTTAGTTTAAAAGTAGTAGGGGTCAGATCAGGTTAAATACAACATGGCATTACCAAAATGTTCTGTTGAAATTTAAATGGCGTCCCTGCTGTATAGCAATTGACCGGTGATTTAGCTGAATAAAAATTTAGTATGCCGAAATCTAGAAGGTCTGGATGGTACTGTTGATCTGGTTGTAGGCAGGAGAATTCCCCTGAATGTTGCAGCAGGACCAAGTCTTGAGGTCTTCCCTTAACTGGGCTCTCGGGCCTGTNAGGCAGGAGAATTCCCCTGAATGTTGCAGCAGGACCAAGTCTTGAGGTCTTCCCTTAACTGGGCTCTCGGGCCTGTAGGGCACATACATTTCCAGAACTTGAACACAACGCGGTAGTTTGACTTCCTAACACCTGAAAGATTACGCGGACGGCGACCGCACAGGCCTACTTCTCGTTAGCTTAGCTCACGCGTCTTCGTCTGCGTCGAGACGGCCTGTTTACAAGTGCGAACTCGGAAAATTACCTCCATAAAGCAATCAAAACGCCTTCAGGCTGAACCCACGCGGCTCAGCGTCCTGCCGTCGGAAACCTTCGAAAAATCAACCAATCACGAGAGTGCTAGAGGCAAAAATTACTTATCGTGCCACTTAGTCGCTATGGCAACGGATCAATAACTGCTCAGAAACTATGGCCTTCTAAACTAAATAACATTACAGCAGACTGGAAAGACTTGTAAACATGTTGCAAAAACAAAATAAATTCCGAAATTTATCTGGGTAGTTAAATTACATAATAAATAACATAATACTGTGCCAGTCAAAAACAGGAAATAAAATTACTCCTTAAAGTTACATAAATTAACGAATAATTAAAATTCGGTATATGTAACAAATTCACGACATTGCATATGCATCTGCATGTAATAAATACGTAAGAATTTTAATATTAAACCTGAAGAGTAAGTTATAAAGAGACATAAATAAAGATGGCAAGGGTACCATCACCTTAAGACGAGGGAGAGATGCTGCGCTAAGCCTTAGTGGAGAAAAACATTGTTAACTGCCTCCAACCTCAATAAAAAAAAAAAAAGAGAATGACTGACACTTTATTATGAAATCGCAAAATTTACATTATTTCCAGTTTCTTGAAAAAATGCCTCCAAATTGTTAACCTTTCTTGGATTTAACTTTCATGAACACGTATATAACACTCCGTATTTTACTTTGAAATCGGCAAAAAACTTGTCACACAGCTCTCTCATCCCGGATTCTCCGCTCGACTAGCAGGCAGCACGTTTTCTTGTTGCCTTCAAGTATATTGGTTTAGTAGGTTCCAGAACAAGAGATGGGGAACGACGATCGGAGGATCTGTCCGCCATACTGTGTGTCATCACAGCATCTGGTCATTGACCCCCGCACGGGGTTTCTCCTACTCGAGCATTTCGGTTGGGTGGTAACAATATTGGATTTGACTTTCACATTGACTTTTGTCCGCCATATTGGTTCCAGCCGCTATCTGGTTTCCTAATTACTCACTTCTGCTCGACCACCATCTTATCACTGTCAGCGATATTGTGTCTTCGTTTTGTGTTTTCATTTGTTTTTCGGTTGCCATCTGTGTTTACTAATTACTAACCTTCGTTCGAATGCCGTCTGTTAGAGTGCGCAGATGTCAGCGGTCATCTTTGTTTCCGATTTCCCATTCTAGGATGCGTAAGTGTATATTTTTTACACCAGGTATGTAAGGGCGTAGTGCCATTTGCCATACATGAGACTTTCGCCTCTATCGACACATTTGATTAAGATGTATTTAAAGACATTCTCTGGAGGACAGCTGTCCCAAAATTCTTTACCATGTTCTCACCAAGGCGAACCGAATTCGATTCCCGACGGTGTCGTCCCCGGATTTTGGCATGTAGGAATCGTGCCGGACGATGCCGCTGGTGGGTAGTCTTTCTCCGGGATCTCCTGATTCCCCCTCCTTTGCATCCCGGCGCTGCTCCATAANACGATGCCGCTGGTGGGTAGTCTTTCTCCGGGATCTCCTGATTCCCCCTCCTTTGCATCCCGGCGCTGCTCCATAATCACCTCGCTTCACCATCATCGGCTCTCAAGAACATGATGTTAAGAGCCTCCCAAATCTCTTCACTTACTCTTCATCCTTTACCATGAGTTTGGTAGACACGTGCCCTAACCAACTTAGCTTTCGAGACATTTGGCAAAGCGAATGTCGTACCACCACTGTCGACAACCTGCCTAAGCACTGGCTGATTTACATGTGCAGTTGCGNATTTGGCAAAGCGAATGTCGTACCACCACTGTCGACAACCTGCCTAAGCACTGGCTGATTTACATGTGCAGTTGCGGGAAGCATGTTGGTGTGTGCCTCAGGACAATATCCGTCACCTGTGTGTTGGAATGCCTCGTTGCATCGTTGCCTGTATAGCCGCGCGAGAAGGCTCTACCCCATATTATTGAACACGTGCTAGACTACGCAACCTCTGCGTGAAAGACTAATCAATACTCATTTGTAATAGCATATACAAGCCTGTGTTGGTTTAATAAAGTTTCACTTACGGAAAGAGGGGATAGCGAGTTCTATGTACAGTGGTGTATTTACGTTGATTCTACAGAAGAAAATATTTGCAATAATTTTATAAATGTGCCTAAGTTTGTATAATTTTTTTTAAATTTACCTACGTTCTAATTACTGTACGTTGTGACGAGACAAGCATTCGATTTGTAAATAATAAGAACAATCTTACGTCATCTGGTTTTATTGCCTTAATATGAGGATATACAATTTTTGAGTATGTTTATAGTAGATGTCTTCTGCTCAATTTTTTTTTTGTTGAGACGATGTCAGTCATGGCACTTCTGAATAATTTAAGTAAATTTACGAGGTATTGCAACTCATGTTAAAATATACCCGGTTGGACCATAGGAGAAATTTTTATTTATAAACCAGACTTCTCATTTCGACGCTTCGCGAGGAATGGCCTACAATTCCCCAGGAAACCTTCCACCACCTGATTGAAAGTATGCCTGCGAGAGTGCAGGTTGTCATCAATACTAAGCGTGGACCAACACCATATTGACTGCCAGTGTTCCCGACGGAGGTGGGTGTACGGATACTTTTGATCACATAATGTGTTTATATATATAAAGATATATATATGCCTGTATGCAGTAACACTATGTTATATTTCGATACTACAGGCTGTTCACGGTAAAGTGAGCACTTTTGAAAGCCCTCTCATTTGAATAAATTTTATTTTATCCTTAGACGTTAAATTCCGAGTGCGGTGGATTATACACACTGTGTTTATTACTTACATGGCGATATTTATTTATAAAGGTGGTTAAAGGTTAAGAAATGGCTGAAAAGAAAAAGTAACACGAACCTCAAAAGTGCTCACTTTACCGCGAACAGCCTATATATACTTCCTTATTCAGTAACTTACGTATTATGTAGGTTACTCCGAACTGATATCAAGCAGGATAAGTTAATTGTACAAAGAAAATAAATTCTAATACTTTTTTATAAATTTAATGACATTTATATTAATTTTTTGGAAATGTATCTACGTTCAAACTTTCTTAATATACACATGAACTAATGTTTATAAATCTACTTAAGTAAATTGATAAAAATTAGTACAAATATTTTTTTAAGGCAGAAGCAAATACATTTTTTGATTGCTTAATAGGCGACAAAGAAACTTTTGCACAATGTAATTTCTAAAGCAACCAATAGAGGAATAGTTTTAAACTATATGAATTGTAAAGATATAGTGATATACAATTTTCTCATATAATCTTAAAAGTTATATTCCAGAAAATTTTGGTGATTCCTGTACTAGTTATTAATAATTTCTACATTTACAGTATAATGCATTTTTGGTTGCAGTGATATAATGACGTTTTTTCTACGTCGAACTTTAATAAACTCTGCTTAATGATTTCCTCAGGAAATTTTCTCCTTTTATTTTGCAGGGAATTGTGACTTTTTAAACGTATCACTTCAGTTCTTATGTTACGCAGTAGTTGTTCTATGCTGTGTTTGACTAAATGCAGCATTAAGTAAAGCTAGAATATTTGATTACAAGAATTAAACTCATCGTCCGGCACGTTGCCTATTGAAATATTGTAATGTTTATGTAGCACTGATGGTAACATATTTTATTGTTTTACAGTTAAAAATACCAGCGCATCGTGTTTTTTTTTTCGTGAGAGGGAGAAACTTGAATAGGCAGTGCGGAGCTTGTCGCTCTATTTCTTCGCTCTCTTTCTACGCTCTCTCTCTCTCTTTCTCTCTCTCGGGAAATTTCGCATCGCTAGTAGTAGCAGGAAAATTAGACATGTTTTCGATTTTAACATATTTCATACCTATTACAGTAAAAACAATGCTTTTTGAATTTGTAATTTAAAACTGCAACTAGTTGAATTGAGAGATTTGGGCGGCTCTTGACAACGTGGTCTAGAGAGCCGATGAGGGTGAAATGATGTGAGAATGGAGCAGCGCATTAAACGAGGCATTTAACAGTTAAAACGTCGAAGTGACATGGAAGGGTTTGTTCTTACATGTAGCGGAAGGATACATAACCAAAAGTAGTATCAAGGCTACAGAAAAGTGTGATGTAGCCGTGAATGGCCTAAATACCTACTGTTTTAATAATGTCTTTGGGTGGGTCATTTATAAGTTGATGTAAGCCGTTCATGAACCACATTTTGTTTTTCTAAGTTTTGATGACATTTTATTGTATCTTGACATGATATCAATAATGAATTGATAAAAATTGCCAAATAATATATATATATACACACACATACGTGTAGCAACTTACTTTGGCCCAAAAGAGTTGGCATTTGGTTGGAAATGTTGGCTATATGTAAGGCTGGAACAAATACAATAATACAANTACACACACATACGTGTAGCAACCTACTTTGGCCCAAAAGAGTTGGCATTTGGTTGGAAATGTTGGCTATATGTAAGGCTGGAACAAATACAATAATACAACGTTAGTCCAACAAAAGTTTTCTGCAACGAAAACATTTGTTATATTATTTAACTGTCGTCTGACAATGACGCCCCTAAATCAGAAAACGCCAGAAAATATAGTGAGCGCAATTTTTTAAAATATTAAGCTGGTTGGTTTAATGGTTGGTAACCAGTTGGCAAACCTCACTTTGGTCATTGGTATGTATTTTCCTGTTGGGTCAACTAGTGCAACAAACATTTTATGTCAAATAATGAAAAAAATTCTGATTGTCAACCATGCTGCTTTCTTGTATTTTATAAACTACGAATGCTTTTCAAGACCTGAGATCCTTTCTCTTTGAAATATGTTTAATTGGTTATATGTTCTATTAATTTTGGGAACACAACACTTGGTAATTAGTACTTATTATTAAGTTGCGCCAACATCGCGTAACCAACATTACGCCAACAGTGGGAATTGCTATTTTTCCAATGAAATACAACAATAATTTTGTATGTTTTCTTAAAAACTGTGTAATTTTTTAGTACACATTCCGTGTCTTATTTAGAATTTACTTTATTGGTCATGTGCTGGTTACTTTTTGAAAACCGACTGTCGGAATTTTGTATGTATACATTAGTTGAGTTCACACTGTACGACCATCATAATGTCGATAATATAAGAAAAATTAAATACGATACAAATAATTTTCGCGTCATGTAAAGTTTTCCCAAAAATAATTTTACTTTTAATATATATATTTTTTAAATGTTGTGACAATATTGTGAACATAGTAATTGGTGGTGTGGACCTTAGGTTATTTTGGGTCACATTACGTTACAAACATTATGTCAGCCTAGGATATTATTAATAAATTCCAAATTAAAAGGACATGTGATGCCTTTCATTTGCTTTATTGTTTAAGATTTTTTACCAGCAATTCTTTAAAAATAAACCGTCTTTAGTTTGCTGTGTGTTGGTTACAAGTTGTACTGTTGTAGCTGGTAGGTGTTCGTATATTTGGCCAGTGCCTCCATCTGTTGGCAGTTGGTTAGCAAGATTGGAGTGGAGTGGAGAGATTTGGGTGGCTCTTAACGTCGAGGTCTTGAGCGCCGATGAGAGTGAAGTGAGGTGAGTAGCTTAAAGGGCGTGTATTCGCGCCCGCCTCTTGTCAGGTAAATTTTCAGAATATTGATTGTAATTTAAAAACAAAGAAACAGTCTTGGTAAGTGTTTAGGTATTTTTAATTTTCAAATACTGGGTAAAATTTTCTTAAATCATTACTAACTAATGTTGACAAANGTAAGTGTTTAGGTATTTTTAATTTTCAAATACTGGGTAAAATTTTCTTAAATCATTACTAACTAATGTTGACAAAACGTTGTTTATTGGTTGCGTCATGTATATCAAAACACGTCTTGCCAGCATACTACCAGTGCTGTAAAACGTTAGTNAACGTTGTTTATTGGTTGCGTCATGTATATCAAAACACGTCTTGCCAGCATACTACCAGTGCTGTAAAACGTTAGTAAGCATTTAATTGGTAAATGGTTGGGCATTGGTTTGTGCCAAACTAATAAAATGTGCCAACGTAAAGGCACGAATGTCATTTTGATTTTTAGTCAACGTGATTTTTACAACGTTGACCCAAACTTGGAAGAAAGGTTTGGCCAACGTTTGCCTAATCAAAACTTGCAACTGGTGTAGCATTTGCTGTGTTTTTTAGGATTGAAAAGACAGAGTGACAAATAAAAAAATATCTGTATCCCATTAAGAGAGAAACATCTTTGCAGCACAAAACAACAGGAAACACAAAATCCATACAAGACCAAACCAGCCAATCANCATTAAGAGAGAAACATCTTTGCAGCACAAAACAACAGGAAACACAAAATCCATACAAGACCAAACCAGCCAATCCATTACCACGCTTAGCTGCACAGCCAATAAGGAGACAGCTCGACTGTCATTCACTGCGGCAGAAAAATGGAAACCCATGTTTTTTTCGGTCTCCTCGTCAGTCTCACTTGCGTTTTGTGTGCTAGAAACCCTGTGTGTCGCTGCCTGAAGACGGGAACAGAAGACGGTTCTCGAAATGTCGCATTCTGTCGTGTCTGGGTAAACTACTGTGTTTGTGCAAGTTTCTTCATTGTCTTTGTTTATCTTGTGTCGTTTTTTTTGTGTAAGCAGATAGCTAGCTTGTGTCGTTTTTTTTGTGTAAGCAATAGCTAGCTATTGTTGTCTTCGGTGTGTTGTCTGTTGATCGTATATAGTTTCTCGCATATATGTATGTTACATAATCTTTTCGCACTTAGCTTGTAGTCCTGTTTTATTTGACTCGATTCCTTCATGGAATTTTCTGGCTTTGTAAATATTCTGGACTACAGCTTACCTGGCTTGCATTCTGTCGTGTCTGGAAAAACTGCTGTGTTGAGTGCATTTCTTGGTTGTCTAGTCCAATTTTGTTCGTTACGTATTTTGTCAGTGTTGGCCTAATATTTCAAGCAAGTTTTTAGCCTATTTTGTTTTATATGTGTTATCTGTTTGTTGTGTGTTTATATATATATACATATATATATATACATACATATATAAACACACACACAACAAACAGATAACACATAGAAAACAACATAGGCTAAAAACTTGCTTTTGTGTGTATGTGTGTGTATATATCTAATATATAAAATTCTCCCGTCACAGTGTTAGTCACTGAACTCCTCCGAAACGGCTGAACCGATTTTTATGAAATTTTTTATGTATACTCGGTAGGTCTGAGAATCGATTTATATCTATTTTTTACACCCCTAAGTAATAAGGGTGGCCACCCCCAAACAATTTTTTTTTATTGTTTGAACAAAATTTTTATTTTTTNGATTTATATCTATTTTTTACACCCCTAAGTAATAAGGGTGGCCACCCCCAAACAATTTTTTTTTATTGTTTGAACAAAATTTTTATTTTTTATTTTTTTATGATGTGGCATCAAAAAATACATACCCTCCTAAATTTTCACCCTTATACCACCAACCCTAATGTTTTTATAGCGATATTAGTAATTTAATAAATTTTACCCTAGGTTGATAACTGATCAATTATCATCGATCATTTATCNGTAAGTGTTTAGGTATTTTTAATTTTCAAATACTGGGTAAAATTTTCTTAAATCATTACTAACTAATGTTGACAACGTTGTTTATTGGTTGCGTCATGTATATCAAAACACGTCTTGCCAGCATACTACCAGTGCTGTAAAACGTTAGTAAGCATTTAATTGGTAAATGGTTGGGCATTGGTTTGTGCCAAACTAATAAAATGTGCCAACGTAAAGGCACGAATGTCATTTTGATTTTTAGTCAACGTGATTTTTACAACGTTGACCCAAACTTGGAAGAAAGGTTTGGCCAACGTTTGCCTAATCAAAACTTGCAACTGGTGTAGCATTTGCTGTGTTTTTTAGGATTGAAAAGACAGAGTGACAAATAAAAAAATATCTGTATCCCATTAAGAGAGAAACATCTTTGCAGCACAAAACAACAGGAAACACAAAATCCATACAAGACCAAACCAGCCAATCATAACCACTCTTAGCTGCACAGCCAATAAGGAGACAGCTCGACTGTCATTCACTGCGGCAGAAAAATGGAAACCCATGTTTTTTTCGGTCTCCTCGTCAGTCTCACTTGCGTTTTGTGTGCTAGAAACCCTGTGTGTTGCTGCCTGAAGACGGGAACAAAAGACGGTTCCCGTAATGTCGCATTCTGTCGTGTCTGGCAAAACTGCTGTGTTGAGTGCATTTCTTGGTTGTCTAGTCCCATTTTGTTCTTACGTATTTTGTCAGTGTTGTCCTAATATTTCAAGCAAGTTTTTAGCCTATAAAAACTTGCTTTTGTGTGTATGTGTGTGTGTGTGTATATATATATATATATACACACATACACACAAAAACACACACACATATATTTCGTAATTAGTTGATGTCCTTTTTTTTTACTCTATTTCCTCTTGGGATTTTCCCGTGTTGTCTACGTATATTTATNTCTTGGGATTTTCCCGTGTTGTCTACGTATATTTATTTTCTCGTTTATACGTTTTACTTGTCTTTTTAAAATATTTTTCGTGGTCAACCTTGTTTTTCCTTGACAGACATTTGCATCGCAATCGCGAATGTCCAAAAATCTCCATCTAGTCTTTCACCCCCATCGCACTATTCTTACAAAGGTTAATTATTATGGTCTATTCGCGGCTTCTTCAAACTTTTCGCACACGAATGTGGTGCATTTATCTATTTGAGTAATTTTTTATACTTTGTTAAGCTTTGTGTGCACGAGGTGGAGGATCCTCAAAGTAGAACTTTTGCAGGGGTTCAGAAAATTTAGAACTAACCGTGAATGGACTACCTAGCATACTTCAGTTAAGGTTAATTCTATCCATGTTAGGAACAAAACGAGATTTCTCATGGGAGAGTTTGGCATAGGGAAAATTTCCGCCAGTAAGTGCGCAGCGTTCAAAAATGTAACTTTTAATAAACATTTTAATCTACGTTATTGATAAAAGAGAAAGATGTCACTTAGTTAAGAAGGTATTTTATATTTGATTTATGATAACTGCAATTATCCTGTAATTTTAACGTAAGAAATAGAGAAAATCTGGTACACATGTGACACTAGCGCTTACCTAGTGGCGAAAATTTTCGGTGGCCAAACTTTTAACGTTGATATTTCCAACCTGCAGTAGAAGTAACCTTACTTCAGTGCACGCGAATAAATTGTATCTATCGCCGAGAAGTCAGAACGACAGTGCTGGCCGCACCTGGCGGCGGTTCGCACGACACGATGACCTCTTGGCGTGGGCGAGGGGTTGTCAATTGTCGCCCAGGGCAGGGGGGAACGGGAACTGCGCACGCACGTGCGAGCCCACGTGTCGCGCGCGATACAACATCCGCTCGCAGGCTCCCTCGTCCTATCTGCGACATCTTGCCCGGATGGACGCCCAGCTACCCCGCGGCAAGAGGCAGGTGCATCAGCCCGATCACATCAAGTACCCTCCCATCTTAGCAAACAGTTTAAAACGCCTCAATGCCACTTCCGGTCGTAAGGAAGCGCTTCGACGGTCCCTCTCAAGGATGCGATATGCATTCCCTCCCGGTAAGCTTAGGCTGTTTCTCAATTGTTAGTAAATACTTGTAACGTATTTGCATATTAGTACTTGCCGTCGTGTGTACTAACCCCGACTATTGGAACGGCTTTCGTCTGGCTGTACTTGACTCGTCGCACAAGCTGGCGTAAATAACACGAACTACTAGAAAGTAAACACGTGTTTTGTTATTCTGAGCTAACAACTCTGTGGTTTTTGCTGCAAATAAACATTCTGTGCTCTACGTTCGTTGTCTTTGCTTCCGTGTATGTCTATGGTGTTGTTTGGTGATGTTGCAAACAAATAATAATGCATTTGTCATGTGTAACAGGTAGGTTATTATAAACGCAGAAATAATGTTGCACATGGGTCGCTTCGTAGAGCAATAAGACGGCGGGCAAGTAGAACCACAAAACTTTCCATCCTAGGTTATGTACGTGACGTTTGAAAACAAACATGGCGACCGCAGGAAGTACGCAAATTCGCCCGGCAAATAAGCAACTTCGTGTACTTGGCAATTACAGACGCTGTGTGTACTATACTAGGAATTGGGATGGCGCTAGTATATACTTAGTGACGTCACAGGTGGGGCAAGGCATGGGCATGTTTATATGTACTTGAAGGGAATTGGGATAAAGCCCTTTTTTTCTCGCTATATAGGTCTAGATATGTTGACAAAATATCGATATATTGAAATTACGATATTATATAAACGATATTTTGATATAATTGGTCGATATACTTCAACGATATTTTATTGAAATCGATATGTTCTTCCAGGTATCGGAAATAAATATTTTTAAATGTTCTTTTAATAAACTTTCTTTGAATACAAAAATTAAATTTAAAAATTAATATGTTTACTTTGGCAACATGCACCATAACCAAGCACCACATCTTCCTGCAAAGCCTCGATGTGTAATAAATAGTCTAAGCAATCTTACATTTGTCATGTATATTAATACATAAAATATCGGATTCCGGTACACCAAAATTCGATAGTTTTCTTTCGTTATATCGTTTTGAACGATACTTTGATAAATAACCAATATCAATAATATCGATACTGTTTCCCCAATATCAACATCCCTAATTAGATATGTAACAGAAGGGTATTAATATACGCGGTGAATAAGACAATGGATTAAACTTCCAATTCCACTTTATAGTTTTCTCCTTCCCCTCGAGGAAAATTTGTAGGAACGTCACTTTTCTTTTTCAACATATATATACATTTAATGGAATGAAAGTATAAAGTAACGGTTTAAGATAACTTATTAATTTTCACCTTTCCTGGAAAAACGTAGTCTTTATTTTCTGAGATAAGCATTTACATGTAAACACTCATTTTACTTACAATATTTTGCTAGGAATGCTTCCTAAGCTACAAAGAGAGTAGTTTCCAATGATTTACTGCATCCGACAGTACAACACCCATAATTCATTCAAAAGTGGTATAAACACTGCAAAAATTGCCAGAAAAGTACGATTTATGTTGCACATGAAAGAAAAAAATATATATTTTGCAGAATTAAAAAATATTTTGTTAGAATTCACTTACATTTAGTGTCAGATGTTCCTAACACGATTTAAATTAACCTCTCAGAAAAATTAGAAATTACATTTCCCCTGTACTTATTAGCGGAAATATTTGTGGCAACTGTTTTCAGTTTATTTTGTTAAAGTGAATAAAACAATTTTACTTTGGCCATTCTGTAAAACAGACTAGTCGTCAAGTGTCAGTAAAATTTTTTGTTAATTTATCACGATGCTTTCATAGTGACGTACATTCGAACAAACGATGTCCTCTTACCGCGTGTGATTCTGGCCGACAGCATATCCGAATCATAGCCGCATGCGAGACCTACGATGAAGGTTGGCCGAAATGTATTTGCTCCGTTACTATTTCTCGGGATAAAAAAAACAGCCTATCGGTAAAGATGTCTAAAATTATAAAGTTGCGAATTAAAAACTAACAAACACAGCTAAGTAAATTAAAGACAACATTTATACTTGCATGATAAACATGACAACATTTCTCACAACATGATAAATTGTCATCGATACACACCGGAAATTGCTAAACCATAAGAAGTTATGTTGCTAAACCGGAAACGACAATCTTCCACTTAAGTTTTAACAGCTTGCATAGCTAATTAAGGGCAGATTTTATAGCAAAATCTGGTAATTATCTAGTCATCCAAACCACAGGTAAGTTTCCATATGCTAAACATATATACGCCGAAAAAAGAAGTGAATAACTATTATGAGTGCATATTAAATATGAGCATAGGTTAATTTTTACTGCAGACGCTAAAAAGACGATATTATTTTGTGTCATAATTTGGAAAATATCGGTGATTCTATCTTTCGTAGTGGTTCTTTGGCAAAGTCTCTTTTATCCTGCTGTTCCTATAAATAATTTTTTATCATGAACATCATCAAAATAATTATCGTCAGTGTCATTATCATAAAGTGCTGTTTCTAGCTTACTGTCGTGTCGGCATAGTAAAATGGCGCCACCTCCTTCTGCCTGTTTACCACTTCTCCTCCTTCACTGTGCTCCATGTTACGAGTTGTGGTCAGGCACTTAGCTGAGCGGCCTGCCTGATCAAACCATCACTTATTTATCCAGGACACTGGCCGTGATCGCTGAAATTAGTTACGAAATCGCAAACCACAGGAAACCCCTCCACCGGCCAGTAAACGGGGACAACACAGCCGATATAGGGCAGTGTAGTCCGTGGGCGGTGTCTTTTGTCGTCGGGCCATTGGAACGANCATTTTAATCTACGTTATTGATAAAAGAGAAAGATGTCACTTAGTTAAGAAGGTATTTTATATTTGATTTATGATTACTGCAATTATCCTGTAATTTTAACGTAAGAAATAGAGAAAATCTGGTACACATGTGACACTAGCGCTTACCTAGTGGTGGAAATTTTCGGTGGCCAAACTTTTAACGTTGATCTTTCCAACCTGCAGTAGAAGTAACCTTACTTCAGTGCACGCGAATAAATGGTTTCTATCGCCGAGAAGTCAGAACGACAGTGCTGGCCGCACCTGGCGGCGGTTCGCACGACACGATGACCTCTTGGCGTGGGCGAGGGGTTGTCAATTGTCGCCCAGGGCAGGGGGGAACGGGAACTGCGCACGCACGTGCGAGCCCACGTGTCGCGCGCGATACAACATCCGCTCGCAGGCTCCCTCGTCCTATCTGCGACATCTTGCCCGGATGGACGCCCAGCTACCCCGCGGCAAGAGGCAGGTGCATCAGCCCGATCACATCAAGTACCCTTCCATCTTAGCAAACAGTTTAAAACGCCTCAATGCCACTTCCGGTCGTAAGGAAGCGCTTCGACGGTCCCTCTCAAGGATGCGATATGCATTCCCTCCCGGGAAGCTTAGGCTATTTCTCAATTGTTAATAAATACTTGTAACGTATTTGCATATTAGTACTTGCCGTCGTGTGTACTAACCCCGACTATTGGAACGGCTTTTGTCTGGCTGTACTTGACTCGTCGCACAAGCTGGCGTAAATAACACGAACTACTAGAAAGTAAACACGTGTTTTGTTATTCTGAGCTAACAACTCTGTGGTTTTTGCTGCAAATAAACATTATGTGCTCTACGTTCGTTGTCTTTGCTTTCGTGTATGTCTATGGTGTTGTTTGGTGATGTTGCAAACAAATAATAATGCATTTGTCATGTGTAACAGGTAGGTTATTATAAACGCAGAAATAATGTTGCACATGGGTGGCTTCGTAGAGCAATAAGACGGCGGGCAAGTAGAACCACAAAATTTTCCATCCTAGGTTATGTGTGTGACGTTTGAAAACAAAGATGGCGACCGCCGCAAGTACGCAAATTCGCCCAGCAAGTAAGCAACTTCGTGTACTTGGCAATTACAGACGCTGTGTGTACTATACTAGGAATTGGGATGGCGCTAGTATATACTTAGTGACGTCACAGGTGGGGCAAGGCATGGGCATGTTTATATGTACTTGAAGGGAATTGGGATAAAGCCCTTTTTTCTCACTATATAGGTCTAGATATGTTGACAAAATATCGATATATTGAAATGACGATATTATATAAACGATATTTTGATATAATTGGTCGATATACTTCAACGATATTTTATTGAAATCGATATGTTCTTCCAGGTATCGGAAATAAATATTTTTAAATGTTCTTTTAATAAACTCTCTTTGAATACAAAAATTAAATTTAAAAATTAATATGTTTACTTTGGCAACATGCACCATAACCAAGCACCACATCTTCCTGCAAAGCCTCGAGTCCTCAATGTGTAATAAATAGTCTAAGCAATCTTACATTTGTCATGTATATTAATACATAAAATATCGGATTCCGGTACACCAAAATTCGATAGTTTTCTTTCGTTATATCGTTTTGAACGATACTTTGATAAATAACCAATATCAATAATATCGATACTGTTTCCCCAATATCAACATCCCTAATTAGATATGTAACAGAAGGGTATTAATATACGCGGTGAATAAGACAATGGATTAAACTTCCAATTCCACTTTATAGTTTTCTCCTTCCCCTCGAGGAAAATTTGTAGGAACGTCACTTTTCTTTACCATTTTCAACATATATATACATTTAATGGGATGAAAGTATAAAGTAACGGTTTAAGATAACTTATTAATTTTCACCTTTCCTGGAAAAACGTAGTCTTTATTTTCTGAGATAAGCATTTACATGTAAACACTCATTTTACTTACAATATTTTGCTAGGAATGCTTCCTAAGCTACAAAGAGAGTAGTTTCCAATGATTTACTGCATCCGACAGTACAACACTCATAATTCATTCAAAAGTGGTATAAACACTGCAAAAATTGTCAGAAAAGTACGATTTATGTTGCACATGAAAGAAAAAAATATATATTTTTCAGAATTTAAAAATATTTTGTTAGAATTCACTTACCTTTAGTGTCAGATGTTCCTAACAAGATTTAAATTAACCTCTCAGAAAAATTATAAATTACATTTCCCCTGTACTTATTAGCGGAAATATTTGTGGCAACTGTTTTCAGTTTATTTTGTTAAAGTGCATAAAACAATTTTACTTTCGCCATTCTGTAAAACAGACTAGTCGTTAAGTGTCAGTGAAATTTTTAGTTAATTTATCACGATGCTTTCATAGTGACGTACATTCGAACAAACGATGTCCTCTTACCGCGTGTGATTCTGGCCGATAGCATATCCGAATCATAGCCGCATGTGAGATCTACGATGAAGGTTGGCCGAAATATATTTGCTCCGTTATTATTTCTCGGGATTAAAAAAAACAGCCTATCGGTAAAGATGTCTAAAATTATAAAGTTGCGAATTAAAAACTAACAAACACAGCTAAGTAAATTAATGACAACATTTATACTTGCATGATAAACATGACAACATTTCTCACAACATGATAAATTGTCATCGATACACACCGGAAATTGCTAAACCATAAGAAGTTATGTTGCTAAACCGGAAACGACAATCTTCCACTTAAGTTTTAACAGCTTGCATCACTAATTAAGGGCAGATTTTATAGCAAAATCTTGTAATTATCTAGTCATTCAAACCACAGGTAAGTTTACATATGCCAAACATATATACACCGAAACAAGAAGTGAATAACTATTATGAGTGCATATTAAATATGTGTATAAGTGAATTTTTACTGCAGACGCTAAAAAGACGATGTTATTTTGTGTCATAATTTGGAAAATATCGATGATTTGGGCTTTTCTAGTGTTTCTGTAGCAAAGCCTCTTTTATCCTGCTGCTCCTATAAAAATTCTTTATCATCAACATCATCAAAATAATTACCGTCAATGTCATTATCATAAAGTGCTGTTTCTAGCTTACTGTCGTGTCGGCATAGTAAAATGGCGCCACCTCCTTCTGCCTGTTTACCACTTCTCCTCCTTCACTGTGCTCCATGTTACGAGTTGTGGTCAGGCCCTTAGCTGAGCGGCCTGCCTGATCACACCTTCACTTATTTATCCAGGACACTGGCCGTGATCGCTGAAATTAGTTACGAAATCGCAAACCACAGGAACCCCCTCCACCGGCCATTAAACGGGGACAACGCAGCCGATATAGGGCAGTGTAGTCCGTGGGCGGCATCTTTTGTCGTCGGGCCATTGGAACGAGAAGACCACTGAAGATGGGTGTCAGGCCGGCAGCTGAACGCGGTAGATAATCAGCCTCCGGAATCATGAACAAGGTGGGGACTCTCCAATTATGCTTCACTCAGAACGTGGCTAGTTAAATCTTTATAAATAATATCATTTAATATTTCAGTATGTTTGTATAGCTTCCCCCGTTCATATTCAATCATATTTATAGGGAAACAATATTGTACAACCTTAATGTTAAATAAACCTCATTTATATAGTGTTCATTACATAACTCTTATCAATAACTTGTTACGCCCCTATTCCCGTTACGGATAATTGTCAACAAAATATCAAAATCACAACATCCACCATTCGTCTCTTTCCTGCACTCCTGCCATTTGCTATACTTACATCATCCCAGGTATTACTTGGGACCTCTATCGTGCACTGAAAAAAAATATGGTTGTAGGAACCAAATTTCTATACCCACAACATATATACACTGTTAATCAAATTGGTTGTTGGTGCCATATGAATATTGTCAGTGCAGGTAGTAATTTCAACATATATGAATATCGTGGCCTTGTCTATGATCGTATCTGCAAATATGAATATAGTTTCTACAGCAACGTATTCTGTTCCTCCTACAGAACAGATGGTTCCTTCAAAATAACCACTTCAGTAATGTTTGGAAATCATCTGCAACAAACATAATAATAATAAACTAACAATATTCCCTTGCTGGTAGAGCAATTTGGTTGCTGCTACCATGGAACCAGATTACNACATAATAATAATAAACTAACAATATTCCCTTGCTGGTAGAGCAATTTGGTTGCTGCTACCATGGAACCAGATTACACAACTGTTCTCTTGTAACATGCCTGCTGAGTTTATCTTCTTTTTTTCATTGAGCATACTTTAGCTTAGTCGTTATCCTCGACAGGCTTTTCTTTCCCGTTTTCTATAAATGCCAACGCCATGAAACACCGTGGTTGGCGTAGTGGCCAGAGTGCTCGCCTCCCACCAAGGCGAGCCGGATTCGATTCTCGGTAGGTAACTTCCGGATTTCCGCACGAGAGAATCGTACTGGACGATTTCGCAGGTCGGCGGGTTTTCGCGGGGCTCTCCCGTTTTCCCAGCTCTTTCATTCCGGCGCTGTTCCATTTCCACCTCGCTTCAACCTCATCGGCTATCAAGACCTTGCTGTTACAACTCGGCTTCACCCCTTTCGCAGAAATTCTTCGTGGACATGTTATAATTTCGCCTTCAGAGTAATTACTGACAATATACGATAATAGAAAATTTACAGTTTACGAGTTATTTAATGTTTTTGTGCTTCATTTTTATTATGTGTTATCTGATAGCTGCAAAATGTCACCAAATGCCAGGAACATATTTATATTTTATCAATACGTTTCTGCATTTATGCAAACATGAAATAACACACAGTGAGAATAAGATATGGAAATATTAAACAACTAGTAAATTGAAAATTCTCTATAATCAAACATCTCAAATAATACATATATCTGAAACTGAAATTATGACACTGAAACGACGAATTTCTGCATAATAGGTGAAGCTGAGTCTTAACCTATTCAGACCCAGTGTGCACAATTGTGTACACTACGCACGGGCAGGTAGTTTTTGGTCTGTACTGTACACTGAAAAGCTCAAGGACCAATGATATTATCTGTGGGTAAATGATTCGCAAACCGTCTTATGGTTTAGGCCACAGTTGGTTCATATAACTGTAGACAAACATCTAGCCTACAGCTCATTAGTTGTGACAACGAAACAAGTGTTGTCTAAACTTAAGTACAGCATGCATCATAAAATTCTTTGTTTGCAACAACCTTAAATAAAAGTGGGTCTGAAAGATTCAAGAGCTGCGTAAACATCTCCACTCCACTTCGCATGCCCGAGACTGAGTACTACTTTGGTAGGGGATGAGGTTGCAAACGACTCCTGACATTAGGGATGGCGACCTCAGAACATATGCTCGAAGGAAAAAAAAGGGTAGGTGAGACGGGGTGTGGGTTCAAGGGGCGCAGGGAAGAAAAAATAGCGAGGGGTGAAGGAGGTACGCGCACTGCGCATTGTCGGGCTGTTGGCGACATTGCCGGGCGGTTTTTGTGCCGCACTGTTGGTCATCGTGTCCCTGCGATAAGGGCGGGTGGCGGGCCCAGTGAGGAGGAAAGCGCCAGATAACCCCCGGGGCTGACCCGGCGGGAGACTGGGGCGCCTCCGGTGGCACGGGCGACAACCAGGCAACCGACACCCCTTAAGTACGGCGAGGGAAGCACGACACTGCATAGTCCTTCCGCTGTCGTTTCTGACGTTACCGGTATCGGCCGTCGATGGTTGCTTCACACTTCTCTGAGGCCCTGCTGAAGTGATGCTTCCAGGATATTCCTCCACCTCGTGCAAACAAAACTTAACCGAGTCTAGAAAATTACACCAAAACAGACAGCGCACCGTATTAGTGCCCACTCAGTGTAATGACATTTTGCATATGAACTACTTCGTAATAGGCATTACCAACACACATATTTTTTCCCTGTATTTGTTCACATTAGCTGTATTTTAAATACAATAATTTATAGTGAGACTGTATGTAAAAGTTCAATTTAACCAAAAATAACTTAGTTTCATGTAAAGACAGGTATAAAACGCTTGTGATACATGCCACATTTAGGAAACAACCAAAAAGTTATTCACGGGGTGATTTTTCACAGGCTAGATTAAAAAAGTGTGAAGAAATCGTGAATGCACTCTGACTTGTTGGCTCGCGGTTAAGTTTGCAGCGAATTAGTAAAAATAGTTATATGACTTGATAAGGTGTTGCGAGTGTAATTTTTTTATTAATATCCGCTCAAGTTATTATTTCTTATTTTATAAACGTACCCATGTGCANATTGTGATACATGCCACATTTAGGGAACAACCAAAAAGTTATTCACGGGGTGATTTTTCAAAGGCTAGATTAAAAAAGTGTGAAGAAATCGTGAATGCACTCTGACTTGTTGGCTCGCGGTTAAGTTTGCAGCGAATTAGTAAAAATAGTTATATGACTTGATAANACGCTTGTGATACATGCCACATTTAGGAAACAACCAAAAAGTTATTCACGGGGTGATTTTTCACAGGCTAGATTAAAAAAGTGTGAAGAAATCGTGAATGCACTCTGACTTGTTGGCTCGCGGTTAAGTTTGCAGCGAATTAGTAAAAATAGTTATATGACTTGATAAGGTGTTGCGAGTGTAATTTTTTTATTAATATCCGCTCAAGTTATTATTTCTTATTTTATAAACGTACCCATGTGCATATTAGTTACACGTCTACATTTCTAATAATTCCATAGTTTCACTTGGATGGCGGATGAAAAAAGTGATCAAGCCCGTGGCTACGTTAATTTTACGTGTGGCAGAAGGATACAACATGAGAAGTAAAGTAGATCCTAAGCAGGACTGTCAAAAGTGCTTGATTAACAGCGAACAGCCTATACCATTAGACTTCATGCCCGGCACATACGAGCAATATTTCCATACTTAAAAAAATCATAACCACGACCGTGAAAATTGTTACACAGTGTTAATTCTGTATCGGAGTATGTACTGTCATAAGTATTCGATCATAACAATTTTTGAAAAGGAATAAAAAATAACCAATAAAGTGGTTTTACCGACTTCGTGAGCTGACATTCTGCCATGGCTGACTCATTTCTGGTACAAATTTTTAACGCCGTAAAATTGGAGCCCTACATTTTGTTGCGAGCCAAAAAGACGAGTAGCAGCAAAGAATTTATTAAGACAGAAGTGTGAGTAATTATATCACTCATATTTTCCCGTTGCTAAATTATCCCAGATAGAATCTAAGCTCGCGGAAAACTAGCCATTTGTCTTGAATTTGCCTTGCCAAGTAAGCTTTGTCATACCATATGGAATTTGAGTCAAGTCAAATTTCTCACAACTGGTGCATAATTGGCAATGGCAAGATTGAAGAGGGCTTGAATTATACTTGTAGCTTGCCAATGCTACTTTGCAGCAAGTGTTACTAATCAAGCTTGCTACAAGTTTGACACGTGGAGGCTAGGTAGCTTATCTCAAGCTTGACTTGCAGGCTTGCAAAACAACCCTACTGCAAGCTTAGTCTTGTCATTACGAAATGGAGTCAAGCTTAAATAAAGTTGATTATGTTATCATAAATCAGAAAAGACTTCCTTTTGGCGAAATTCAACATGAATTTTTGTCTTTTAATGAAGGGAATTTTTTCGTAATAGAAGAAACATAACTCTACAAGAAGAATTACACTTACAACTGAAAATACAATCAGAACCATGACAAACGTTTGGTGTTATCATTAGAACATAGATTTATTTGTGTTACCAACTATCCATCTCATTTCTGTCCCTTTGCTGAATAATATTGAGGATTCCTACAGATAGAAATTTGGTTCTTGCAGTAGTATTTTACTTTAATTTACTTATTATCGATATTTGTATTTTTATTGCTTTACTATCAGATATGCGCACCATATTTTCTGTCTATCTTTCGCCTGGTTCTTTTACAGAATAAAAAAAATTTTGTTTTCTATTATCTTTGCTGTGATATCAGTTATGTTCTCTTTCTGTACTAACTTTATCTCAGTTTGCACAGGCACTGTTTTGCTGATAGCACATGTGCGTATCCTTATTTGTTAAGCTTATCTACTCAGTAGTTTTTATACATTAAGAAAGCTAACCACTAATGTTATTACTTCGTCATGTGCTCATTTCCTCTATTTGATTAAGTAGCCTAAAGTTTCCGAGGACATGCGGCTGTATCTTTACCACTTTAATGAAGAAGGTTATTTATTATTCTGTAGTGAGAGATGCACTACGTTACTAAGCTTTGAGTTATTTCGTTCCTTTACTAACAAGTTCAATAATATTGTAAGCGGGGTCACATTGTGACACAAAACATAACATTTAAATGTCCCACTATTTCAGTCGAATGTTTCAGATATTCAGTGGTGCCAACTGAACTACTTAACATTACAAGTAGCGTCTTTGAAATGGAAAGAAATGAAAATAACAGTGAAAAATCCTGTGTTCCCAAAGTTACCCCCCATGTCAAAAGTCACCTCCGCTTGCAGCATAATTTAGATTTATACTACAGTTATTTATATTCCATTTAAATATACTCGAATAATTGCGACGTTCCATTATAAAAGAGTTGTAACAGTGACTATTGATTGACAAGAAGATGTAGCTGAATGACGTCTTTAGAAATAATTGCCTTGTTTAACCAATGTGACTCCTGTAAGAAAACAGGTATAAAAATAAGGAATTAAGGTGCGTTTTTAGTCGACATAAACGAAAACATTTAAAAAAAAGACAACACGGAGTATGGTGCATACAACAAACATTTATCTTTCAGAGTAAACCTTGTGCTTTAATTCCTGCATTATGGATTACGCTAAGTACAAAAATTCCTCATGAAGAAAATAGGATCAGCAAAATTTCCGAGTGATCAAGGTAATAAAAATTATAAACAATCAACCAAGCCCATAAATCAATACTGCATTCATAACACTAACAAAATAACAGATCGAACTATTCGAACCATGAAAAAGCACAAGGAAACGTATATTTTAGTGTTCCTTACATACGGCAATCAGAGAAATTATTTGGACAATGATCTGTGTGAAAAATGAAAACATTAAATTAGCAATAAATGGCAGAGCAAGAATTAGATAAGAAAAAGAAGGTTTTCATTAATTTGAGAAAGAGCGCAGTATGTGAAATGAATACTGGTATACATTATTTTAATGTTTAAGTTATTTCCTAACAATTTATTTTGATGACAGCTTGTCGTCCATTGGAGTTGTCTTTCCATTCACTTCCGAACGTATGGCCCCGCCGGATGAAATGAACTTACACGAAAAAACGTTAAGTGGGATAAGTACCCGCCATCTTGGATTCAACCATTTTCTATCAACAAGTTCAATTTCAAAAGGTTTAACGAAACTTTTCGCACGTGATAAAATATATATTTGCTTCTGAAGATTAATTAAAATGTTACAGATTCATTATCTTTATTAATTTTAACAGTAACTGCCGGGAAGTAANACTTAACATTACAAGTAGCGTCTTTGAAATGGAAAGAAATGAAAATAACAGTGAAAAATCCTGTGTTCCCAAAGTCACCCCCCATGTCAAAAGTCACCCCCGCTTGCAGCATAATTTAGATTTACTCTACAGTTATTTATATTCCATTTAAATATACTCGAATAATTGCGACGTTCCATTATAAAATAGTTGTAACAGTGACTATTGATTGACAAGAAGATGTAGCTGAATGAAGTCTTTAGAAATAATTGCCTTGTTTAACCAATGTGACTGCTGTAAGAAAACAGGTATAAAAATAAGCAATTAAGGTGCGTTTGTAGCCGACATAAACGAAAACATTAAAAAAAAAAAGACAACACGGAGTATGGTGCATACAACCAACATTTATCTTTCAGAGTAAACCTTGTGCTTTAATTCCTGCATTATGGATTACGCTAAGTACAAAAATTCCGCATGAAGAAAATAGGATCAGCAAAATTTCCGAGTGATCAAGGTAATAAAAATTATAAACAATCAACCAAGCCCATATATCAATACTGCATTCATAACACTAACAAAATAACAGATCGAACTATTCGAACCATGAAAAAGCACAAGGAAACGTATATTTTAGTGTTCCTTACATACGGCAATCAGAGAAATTATTTGGACAATGATCTGTGTGAAAAATGAAAACATTAAATTAGCAATAAATGGCAGAGCGAGAATTAGATAAGAAAAAGAAGGTTTTCATTAATTTGAGAAAGAGCGCAGTATGTGAAATGAATACTGGTATACATTATTTTAATGTTTAAGTTATTTCCTAACAATTTATTTTGATGACAGCTTGTCGTCCATTGGAGTTGTCTTTCCATTCACTTCCGAACGTATGGCCCCGCCGGATGAAATGAACTTACACGAAAAAACGTTAAGTGGGATAAGTACCCGCCATCTTGGATTCAACCATTTTCTATCAACAAGTTCCATTTCAAAAGGTTTAACGAAACTTTTCGCACGTGATAAAATATATGTTTGCTTCTGAAGATTAATTAAAATGTTACAGATTCATTATCTTTATTAATTTTAACAGTAACTGCCGGGAAGTAATAAGAGACGATTTGTTGCCGGCTATTACAGATATTATACTAGTAACAGAAACCAACCAAATACGGCTTTATAAAATGTACAAACCAATTCCCTATGCACCGTCGTTCATTAAAACATAATGCTAAATCTGTAATGCAGGCTGAGGCGAAAATTCCATAAATCCAAGATGGCGTATGAGGGTGAAGTGAGGTGAGCATGGAGCTGCGCCGGAATGCAAGGGCGGGGGAAATTGAGATCCCCGAGGAAACACACCCACCAGCGGCATCGTCCGGCATGATTCCCCCATGCGAAAATCCAGGAGTGACCCCGCCGGCGAGTAGTCTGACCACTTTACCACCACGACCCCTAAGAGAACTGTGGAGTCTAGAATAGCCTAATCTTTAAATGATACATGGTGGGATTTCTACGTATCAACTTCCGAGCAATGGAAACTACAATCGCTACAAAAAAACCCATTGACGTCATTTCACATAGAACACAAGGGAAGGAATCGTAAGCATAATTTCTCCCTAGGTTATTGCTGAGTCCTTCTCACCAAATCTTGTGTCCTAAATTCAAGCCAACGTCTTATGATTCACCAGTAAAACTAAACGTTGGAATCGGTTAGGTCCGGTCAGGTACATAGACAAGAAAATATATTAGCATATTAAAGTCCATTTGTATATATGTTTGGCGATTAACTTAGTATTTTTTAAAGGCATTTTTATTGTGTTAATTTTTTTAACGTACCTATTTCCATAGCCATTTACATTAGTTGACAATGCCAACGGCTTAAAAAAAAGTCACGGTTACATCCATCTTTTCTAGAGCCCTGCTTAGGTTCTACTTTCAGGATATTCCTCCACCTCATGCAAACAAAGCTTCATCAAGTCTATAAAATACACCAAAGGGACAAAGCACTGTATCCGCCCGCACACACTGTAATAATATTTTGCATAAGAACTATTTCGTACTAGTCATTACCAAGTATTTTCTCTCTGTTTCATTCATATTAATATTGAATGAAATATTACAATTTATATATAAAATACAAGTAAAAGTTCAATCTGGCCAAAATTAGGGTATGTACTTGTGTGTTAGCACAAGTGTAAAACGCTCGTGACACACGACATATTTAGGAATCAACTAAGCACGTCATGCATGGGATAATTTTTCAAAACTTTAATTAAAAAAGTGTGAAGAAACTGCGAATAGACTCCTATTAGTCATTCTATGACGTGATATTTTTTTTTTGGGGGTTAGGAGAAAGGCTAAGTTAATAAAATCGTAGTTATACTTAGCTCAATGAAAAATTTTTATCAGTCCAGCGACAAAATCAACGTACAACTCTATGTTGTAATTAAATTTTTGTACGGATGTTATACACACTGTAATAGTCTTCCATGAAGATTTTTTACGCCAATGAAAAAGGTTGAAAAAATTCTCTACTACTAGAAGTTGGGTGCGCTAAAGACACCTGAATATCTGATATGACATTTTTACATTCACGCTTCAAAGAGAGTTGTCATTTTGAAAATCCTTCCTCCGAATAAAATTAAAGCACAACAGCAAGAGTTTCGGCTACCAGATATAATTTTTTTTTTTTTACTATAACGTATCACTGTTTCTTTTAAACCACTTCATAGATAAAGGTAAAATGAATCAAAGCTGAGGCGGGCATGATTTCATTACCGATAACGACCTAGATTAGTCAGTTATAGTCATTACTTATAAGATGGNCAAAGCTGAGGCGGGCATGATTTCATTACCGATAACGACCTAGATTAGTCAGTTATAGTCATTACTTATAAGATGGAAATCATTTTCAATTTCCAGCTTCACATTTTAAATTTGGTTAGAGTCCAGCGATGCACGAACTCTAGATGCCAAATAGGTAAACTAATTTCCGAATTAAACAAACCCAGCCCAAAAATTCTCTGTTGACTTAGGTTTTCCCTGGAGCCACAAAAAGCTATTTATACTCGTACATACGCAAACAGTGTGCGACAGTATAAACACGGAAGATTTCACCACAGACTGAGAAGTATCAGGATATCCGGAAATTAAAATATTCAGAATCCAGCAAAAAACAAACAGTTCAGTGTATGGGGAGTTGTTATTTGGAATTTTTACCCCAACCTTGCTTACGAGAGCGGGGCTTTACAAATCACTGTTGCGTGCATAAATATAATAATTAGTGAATAATATTACATATATGAATATGCGAAATTTGCAAATGTTTGCAACTGAAAGTAACCATGAACAAAAAGTTTGGTTTATTGAATGATTTCCAGCCGCAGCGGCAGCTGTTACTCGGGAGCCATCCTGCAGTCGCTGTGTATAAACAGACGAGTGACTGCAGAATATATTGTGCAATAACACTGGAAAATTGTTACAAACACATGCATTTTCTTACGATGCCAATTATTGCTGCCATATTATTAAAATGTAAAGATACCAACATCAGAGGCCTGTAATTTAGAAAATTTCTTTTTTTACAAGGTGTTAAAACATACAACTTCTTTCCCACGATGCACTGCCAAGACTGGGGGCCGTGGTGACTGAGCGGTTAGACTGCTCGCCTCCAACCAAGGNCTTCTTTCCCACGATGCACTGCCAAGACTGGGGGCCGTGGTGACTGAGCGGTTAGACTGCTCGCCTCCAACCAAGACGAATCGTGTTCAATCCCAGGACGGGTCACTCCCAGATTTTCGTAGGGTAGGAATCGTGCCGGACAATGCCACTGGTCTGCGGGTTTTCTCGGGGATCTCCCCCCNCGTGTTCAATCCCAGGACGGGTCACTCCCAGATTTTCGTAGGGTAGGAATCGTGCCGGACAATGCCACTGGTCTGCGGGTTTTCTCGGGGATCTCCCCCCCATACATGCATTCCGGCGCCGCTCCGTTCTCACCTCATTTCACCCTCGCTGTTAAGAACCGCCCAAATCTCTCCACTCCATTGCCAAGGCTTCTCTTGATGTAGCAGTCAGCACATATTCTACATTTTAACAAAGTGTAAATACTAGGAGAATTTTCATATATTATAAACCACCCTGACAACTGTGAAAGATTTAAGGAGACTCCAAATCATTCACTAAATTCTTTGACAAGTGGCTGGTGACAGACGTAACCGATTAGGTTATGGGATTGATTTTCGTTCAGTTATGCACTGTTTGTTTACATTTACTTATTATTTACGGAATNTAACCGATTAGGTTATGGGATTGATTTTCGTTCAGTTATGCACTGTTTGTTTACATTTACTTATTATTTACGGAATTTTACAAGAAATATTATTGGCAGTAACTCTGATCTCCTTGAGAATAGTAGCTCTAGGTGGGGATCTTGAAAATACACACACTGGAAACACAAGCAGAAGTGGACAGTTGTGACTTTAACATCGTCGGCGAGTCACAGCAATCATCACATTTAGTTTAGCAACAAATCTGCTCTTTTAAGTAAAATACGTGTTTATGTGACACAGTTATAACATAGCTGTATCCGAACTGTCAGAAGATAAGTATTTACANACATAGCTGTATCCGAACTGTCAGAAGATAAGTATTTACATAGTTTTATGCAAGAAATTTGCTAACTATAGTATAAAAAGACTTGGTTTTGGCAAATGTAATGGAGAAACTGCCGTTTCATGTTGCGGCAAANGTTTTATGCAAGCAATTTGCTAACTATAGTATAAAAAGACTTGGTTTTGGCAAATGTAATGGAGAAACTGCCGTTTCATGTTGCGGCAAAGGCCCGTACTCCCTCTTCGTTTGCCACATATACTACTAATATTAAATGTAAAAAATGAACCTTATTCACGTTCAGTTATAGGTTACCTCAGGTTTGTTGAAGCATTAAAAACAAGTTACTAGTAGTTAGATCTGTAAGAGTAGTTATTCGCTGCTTTCTAAGGTTCTTTAGATGGACGTGTTAGGTTGAGATAACACACTTAAAAATTATTTAAAAAAATTATTGGGGGTTATAGCTCTTTTTATGGTATTGCTGAACTGATCAATGAGCGTTTTGCGAGAGCATATGATAAGAATCGAATGATTTTAAAAGTTCAGGTACAAACAAGGTACGTACGTTCCATTCTGTTTCTTTAACACTCTACATAAGCACATGCGCGGTACTGACGACGTTTCCCCACAGGTTGTCGTACTATTAGCTCCACAGACTAAATATGAGGAAGACCGATTATCGTCTTCTCCGCACGTACCCAACTTATACCCATCTTACACCAAAACAACTGTTAAAGTCACATGGTCAGCAGTGATGAACGTGTTTGTTTATAACCTAATTTTTATAACACAAGCCCTTTTGCATTTAATCTAATTGCACTAAAAATTGGTTAGAGGAAGTATAAAAACATCTTAAAGCACTTGTTTACATAAACAGCGTCCTAACCTCAAATCCAGTCCACATCGTTTATGATAGTCGTAACGGCGGAAAGGCGTTCCAAGGTTGGGACACGAAATGGCTACTGCGCACCTCGGACGCGCACTCTGTCCCATTTCCCCTCTACTGTTAGCTCGGTCCTGGCTGGTTGAAGGGACATGGCTAGTTGTTGTTCGCGCCGCCAGAGAGCACGGCCACCCGAGTCAATTGCGGGTCTGAAGTTTCCGGCCCATCTCACCATCATCACCGCGTCTCCACGTCTTCGGAAGAATAGCGTAGGGGACGAGGAGCAGTCGCCGGCGAATTTTTTTTTACATCTCTCTTTTTTTCCCGAGCCAGGGAAAACGCGGGGCTATTACACGTATGCGGGAGGGTGACGCCGGTTATTAAAATAATGCGCCTCCCCCTATGGACCCTTTCGTTCTATTTTTTTTTCCTCTCTGGCATCCTTTCTTCGAGAGCTTATGGCGCAGAAGGAAGTTCGGGTGTAGCCTCGCCGTTTCGATGATTATCGAGATATTGCAAACATAAGTGATAGATTTGATCGACGCGCACTGAAATACGTGACTACAATTCATTCTTTGCGTCCCTTTAATTTTCCCCCTTTAAGTTTCTTTGAGCTGTCTTGCACATTAATCATTCGGACAACGGCCTCTGCCCTTCCTTTTTCGAGTATTTATGTATCTTCAGTAATACTTCATTGCACCCTGCGTTATTGTGCAGTGTGGAAATTCCCTTATAGACAGCATTGTTGCGAGTTTGGATGCAGCTAACTATTCACAATTTTCGTGAGATGACATCGAGAGTTTCTTTCAGCTCAAATACACACGAGATGTTTCACTTACTCCTACAGCAGACAACTCCAAGAAGTCTTACTCTTATTTTACTTCTGCCATTGGTCGAAAATTTCTTTGAGGAAAGCGTAGTGAAGTCTACCCTTTCTTCAAATTAAAACGTACATTTTTCTGATCTCTATAGCAAGAAGGTAAGTTTGTTTCCACTACAAATATGCAATTCGTATATTTATAGTTGATTACACACACATGCGTACACTCATGGACAGTTGAATTAGAGACACCTACTAAAATGTTGGCAAAACGGCGCTGTGACCGCCCCGTTGACTGGAATAGTGCCCAGCCATGCATTGCCGGGATGTTATAAGACCTTATGCTGACCACCTGAGTAACAGTCGATCACGGAGTGGAGAAGAAAAAATAAGATCTCAGTGCATTTTATTGTGGTCAGATTGTTGGGGCCAGACGTATGGGGCACTCTATCTCCAACATCGTGCAAGCACTGGGATTTTCACGGGTCACCGTTCAACAGTGTGCCGAGAGTTAATAGATACGGGTAAAATCACTGCCGTCATGGGACAATGCCGTGGCGTACAATGTACCACTGACAGGTGTCGCCTTTGGCTGGCTAGGTTGGTAACAGCTGATAGACAAGCCACAGTGCAGCAGATCACTCGCCAAT
Source organism: Clitarchus hookeri (assembly GCA_002778355.1). Classification (NCBI taxonomy): domain Eukaryota; kingdom Metazoa; phylum Arthropoda; class Insecta; order Phasmatodea; family Phasmatidae; genus Clitarchus; species Clitarchus hookeri. The sequence continues at coordinate 62,647 of NQII01007452.1, forward strand.
TCAACGCTGAACAACAAGGACCTGTGAGCAGTCATACCATCCGGAACAATCATCAGGTCGAAATGGGTTGCTATGCGTNGGACCTGTGAGCAGTCATACCATCCGGAACAATCATCAGGTCGAAATGGGTTGCTATGCGTGGGAGTATCTAATTCTACTGCTCGTTAGTGTAAACCACCTTAAGTTTTCTTTAAAGATAAAGTCTTAAAAATATGAATGCTAACAAGAATCTATCGAAAGGAATGCAACTGCGGCTCCAAGTGCCGAGTCTCGCCGAAGTGGGCCGAATGATCTCGAAATGCGACCTCTAGATCCTCATTGCTCCTGCATGAGCTGGCCGGAGAACGAGGATAATCTAAGTTTCCATGGTGCATGCGTACAAAGTTCCGTCCCTTTTTAATTTCTACTACGCACGCACAAATTTCCAGTACAATAATTGCTTACGTTTGGATTTGTACATAGAGTCATTAGTGAGCAGATGCAAGAATAAAGAGTGAACGTAAAGAATATGTTTGTTCTGAATGTGAGAAAATGTCCGATTATAATAAAAATCTTAAAATACTGGTATGTGGAACCATTATATTAAAATAGACGAAATGGCTCATTCCAATAACTGTGAAAATACATTTGACTTTAAGTGCAAAAATTAAAACAAACGGTTCAACAGTTCACGTAATTTAAGGTTTCATGAACTAAAAATTCATGGGTTGCGAATGGTTTCCGAGAACGGTTTTAAGTGTTCATTGAGTGAGTACAAGGCCACCATAAAGAAGGCGCTTCCTAATCACATACGAACGGAGCACAGCGTCAGCAACAAGTCCCAAGAGATTGAACTTTCTTTGTTTGAAGAGTTTGTTAGAAAAAAACCTTTTATGTAAGTGAAAGAATGCGGTTCAGAGCGGTTCGCTGATAATACAGTATTATCAGGCGTTATGTATGGCATCGCTCAGATTATTAGGCATATGTGCTAGAGTAAAGTTAAAAGGCACCTCAAAACTCATGGTAGCAACAAAATCAACTGCGTCTGGCCTGCAAGTATGCGAGTGGTTGAACGTGAAGCTGATCTGTGAAAAATTAAATTAAACAGAGAATTTGAACTCGGGTCCTTATAATATAAACTAAATTAAAATCCTGCGTGCTAAACCCACACGGGCTAGCGTCCTTACTTCGAACACCAAGATGGCTGAAAATTTCTTTCAAACATACATTAAAGAACGACTCAGCCTTATCAGACATAAATACTTTAAGGTATATTTTACCAGCTTAGGCTTTGATGCTCTGAAAAAAATATAGAGCGTACATGTTGATCACATCTATTCGATATGAGAAATTCACAAGGAAACCACTTTCTCATGTTATCCAAAACGAGTGACGTTAGGAGTTCGAACCTGTAACTGTCGAGGCCACGTGTTCCTATCGAATCAAATCTTCGTGCACAAAATTTGTGAATATGGNAATAGTGCCCAGCCATGCATTGCCGGGATGTTATAAGACCTTATGCTGACCACCTGAGTAACAGTCGATCACGGAATGGGGAAGAAAAAATAAGATATCAGTGCATTTTATTGTGGTCAGATTGTTGGGGCCAGACGTATGGGGCACTCTATCTCCAACATCGTGCAAGCACTGGGATTTTCACGGGTCACCGTGTCAACAGTGTGCCGAGAGTTAATAGATTCGGGTAAAATCACCGCCACCATGGGACAACGCCGTGGCGTACAATGTACCACTGACAGGTGTCGCTTTTGGCTGGCTAGGTTGGTAACAGCTGATAGACAAGCCACAGTGCAGCAGATCACTCGCCAATTCAACGCTGAACANCTGGCTAGGTTGGTAACAGCTGATAGACAAGCCACAGTGCAGCAGATCACTCGCCAATTCAACGCTGAACAACAACGACCTGTGAGCAGTCATACCATCCGGAACAATCATCAGGTCGAAATGGGTTGCTATGCGTGGGAGTATCTAATTCTACTGCTCGTTAGTGTAAACCACCTTAAGTTTTCTTTAAAGATAAAATCTTAAAAATATGAATGCTAACAAGAATCTATCGAAAGGAATGCAACTGCGGCTCCAAGTGCCGAGTCTCGCCGAAGTGGGCCGAATGATCTCGAAATGCGACCTCTAGATCCTCATTGCTCCTGCATGAGCTGGCCGGAGAACGAGGATAATCTAAGTTTCCATGGTGCATGCGTACAAAGTTCCGTCCCTTTTTAATTTCTACTACGCACGCACAAATTTCCAGTACAATAATTGCTTACGTTTGGATTTGTACATAGAGTCATTAGTGAGCAGATGCAAGAATAAAGAGTGAACGTAAAGAATATGTTTGTTCTGAATGTGAGAAAATGTCCAATTATAATAAAAATCTTAAAATACTGGTATGTGGAACCATTGTATTAAAATAGACGAAATGGCTCATTCCAATAACTGTGAAAATACATGTGACTTCAAGTGCAAAAATTGGAACAAACGGTTCAACAGTTCACGTAATTTAAGGTTTCATGAACTAAAAATTCATAGGTTGCGAATGGTTTCCGAGANAACAAACGGTTCAACAGTTCACGTAATTTAAGGTTTCATGAACTAAAAATTCATAGGTTGCGAATGGTTTCCGAGAACGGTTTTAAGTGTTCATTGAGTGAGTACAAGGCCACCATAAAGAAGGCGCTTCCTAATCACATATGAACGGAGCACAGCGTCAGCAACAAGTCCCAAGAGATTGAACTTTCTTTGTTTGAAGAGTTTGTTAGAAAAAAACCTTTCATGTAAGTGAAAGAATGCGGTTCAGAGCGGTTCGCTGATAATACAGTATTATCAGGCGTTATGTATGGCATCGCTCAGATTATTAGGCATATGTGCTAGAGTAAAGTTAAAAGGCACCTCAAAACTCATGGTAGCAACAAAATCAACTGCGTCTGGCCTGCAAGTATGCGAGTGGTTGAACGTGAAGCTGATCTGTGAAAAATTAAATTAAACAGAGAATTTGAACTCGGGTCCTTATAATATAAACTAAATTAAAATCCTGCGTGCTAAACCCACACGGGCTAGCGTCCTTNGAATTTGAACTCGGGTCCTTATAATATAAACTAAATTAAAATCCTGCGTGCTAAACCCACACGGGCTAGCGTCCTTCCTTCGAACACCAAGATGGCTAAAAATTTCTTTCAAACATACACTAAAGAACGACTCAGCCTTATCAGACATAAATACTTTAAGGTATATTTTACCAGCTTAGGCTTTGATGCTCTGAAAAAAATATAGAGCGTACATGTTGATCACATCTATTCGATATGAGAAATTCACAAGGAAACCACTTTCTCATGTTATCCAAAACGAGTGACGTTATGAGTTCGAACCTGTAACTGTCGAGGCCACGTGTTCCTATCGAATCAAATCTTCGTGCACAAAATTTGTGAATATGGNGAGTTCGAACCTGTAACTGTCGAGGCCACGTGTTCCTATCGAATCAAATCTTCGTGCACAAAATTTGTGAATATGGCAAATTATAGCTTATATATAGTTTATTTATATGGTTTATATAAATAGTATATATAATTATAGCATATATATCACACGAATTAAGAAAACAGTAATTACACATGTACTTGGTAATCTAAGTCAAAAGTTGACACGATGGAATGGCGCTTAATCCACTTTCCCATCCATACTGCAAAAATGTTTTATTTTAATTATAATTTTATGGATTTGAATTGTAAGTAAGGCGTTTGTGTTCGTTATACCATTAAATGTTTTGTAAGCGCTCTACTTGATCTGATTCAGTCGCTATGTAAATAGTGTAAATACCAATAAAAACATTTATAGTTGCACGTCTTAAAAATGACAGATCTGCAATATTTAAAATGCTACATTTATTTGCGTGTTGGATATATATTTATTTATTCCTTACCAAGGTTATGAATTCGCGTCATCAATAATAATTTTATTTATTGTGTGATTTACTGGTCAGACAGTTTCAGCCAGAAGTTTTCTTTATTATTGTATTGCCATTCTAAAATGCGTTATGTCTACGTGGGCCGTGACACGAGAGAAGTTTGTTGATAGTGTTGCCATAGGAACGTGTGGTACGATGTATGGTTTTTGACATAACTCTTTCGTGATTGGCGGTCATTTTGATTGCGATTTAGTAATGTAACGTCGTAAAATTGAGCCATATGCAGATTATAATTGTTCACTTGTTTATGTATTTGTAAGACGGAATATTATTTCATAGATATTATTTTCGTTGGTCTATTAATTATTTTAGTTGGTATGTAATTTCACTGCTCGCTGAAATTTTTATTTTTATTTTATAGTAAACGAATTATATGTCTTGTGATGAAAAAGTAATCAAAGAATATAGAAAACTTTCCTTCGATCAGCGAACTTACCTTTTCTGGCACCATTGAGGTTATTGGAAGTTCTCAGCACAAGAGAAAACTCTTAAATGTTGGGAGTGAAAATACTTAGAAAGATTCTTGAGCCAGCGAATAAAGTAAAACAGTGGAGGGCAGTAGATAACACAGAGAACTAAAGACACCATATTGCTATCATAATAGCGCCTGTGAAAATTAAACTCGTTTGGTTGGATAACATAAAGATATTGTTAAACCATAGCCGTCAAGAATTTCTCTAAAAAAATCTCGGTGACATAAAACTAACACAAGGCGGCGAAAAAGGTCAGGNAACCATAGCCGTCAAGAATTTCTCTAAAAAAATCTCGGTGACATAAAACTAACACAAGGCGGCGAAAAAGGTCAGGCGATTTGAAGGGCGCATTTAAAAAGAATGACATATGATAAAATTAGCTTGCTGACTGTAGTTTAAAGTTCGAACTTTAATTTTCTGATATAGGCTTAAAAAGGTTCTAACGCAGAGTATTTAGCCGTAAATACAAAATATACTGCATTGTCACAATGACCCAAATGTGTGCAGTATCACCAAAATGTGATATGGGCAGTATGCATGCACTACACTTAATTTTAATATTTAAAACAAAATCAAGTTTCTTATGAATAAAATAATTGTTTTCCAAAATACAATCTATCTACTTGATACTAAACATATACCCAAATCCATAGATAGTAGTGTAATTTTCGGATATTAAGGAAAATCTGAAAATTTTGTAAATTGAATTTGAAGGGCGCATAATGTTCAGTTAGATCTAAATAAAGAAACTCCAAGTAGTATATGTGTTCGTAGGATAAGAGGTCTGCAGATAACATTACAAAAAATCCACGATTACTTAATTAACAGTCGCCGAAACATTTACACAGCGTAAATGTTGCAACATAGTACAGGATGAGTATAAAAGAATGCCCCAACTTTGAAGATATATCATATCAAAACCAAACAACGCACATCCTTGATAGACCAATCAAATGAACCGTGTAACCGTGAAGTTTGTTTACCATACATTCACAAATGTTCAATGTGACCACCATGAGCGGCCTGAACGACATCTACGCGATAATAAAACTCGTTCAACACTCTTGTCAGCATGTCCGGTGTTACGGTTTGAATGGAGTCCGTTATTATCGTATTTTGGTCGTCAATGTTAACCGGCAATGGTAGACGAAACACATGATCCTTTATGGACCCCGATAGAAAAAATCGCATAGGGTAAGATTCAGGCTTCTTGGGGGCCAGTGATGAAGAGCCTGGTAGCCAGCTGTTCCTCGACCAATCCAGCGTTGCGACAACGTCTCGTTCAGGTATCCGCGAACAGCTAGGTGCCCATGGGGTGGCGCACCATCCTGCTGGAAAATTAAGTAGCCCGCCGCCTCTTCTAAATGAGGAAACAACCACTCTGTAAGCATGTTAAAATAAGGGATTACAGTAACAGTAGACTCGTGAAAAAATAAAGGGCCGAAAACAGTGTCTTTGGATACAGTGCAAAACACGTTCACTTTGGGGGAAGCGCGCTCGTGTTCGGTGGTTTAATGTGGAGGCTCCTGACCCCATATCCGCACGTTGTGCCTGTTCACCTTACCTTATGTATGGAACGTCGCTTTATGGCCAACAACCANTCCTGACCCCATATCCGCACGTTGTGCCTGTTCACCTTACCTTATGTATGGAACGTCGCTTTATGGCCAACAACCAGCTTAGACATGAAGGCATCGTCTACCTCGTTCTGGGCAAGGAAACATCAGACCATCTCCTTCACATTGACGTGTCGAATACGAGCTCGCTACCCCCTCACCACCTCAAACCGAGAGTTACGAACGCCATCCAAACAGTAACACCGAACATGCTGACAANAGCTCGCTACCCCCTCACCACCTCAAACCGAGAGTTACGAACGCCATCCAAACAGTAACACCGAACATGCTGACAAGAGCGTGGAACGAGTTTGATTATCGCGTATATGTCGTTCGGCTCGCTCATAGTGGTCATATTGAACATTTTTGAATGCATGGTAAGAAAACTTCACGGTTCCACGGTTCATTTGATTGGTCAATCAAGGTTGTAGGTTGTTTGGTTTTGATATTATAGACCTTCAAAGTTGGGGTATTATTTTATACTGATCCTGTATTATCAACTTTTGTAAGTAGAAAATAACTTTAATATTAGCGCCACGTGTTAATGAAGTGTATTACCTCTGTCGTTTGGTTTAAATGTGTCTTCGCTGTAATGATTCTTCGAAAATTCTAGTAGTATGCGATAGTTTACGAGTGTCTCCGTCCGTAGTAGCCCAACAGAATAAAGTCTGTGGTAATTTTCTTTTACGAAGCACTAGTAAAAACTGTCAAATTAGATTGCTTTTTCTTGATTTTTCATTTTGCCCTCCAAATGTTTACTTTTAGTTGGCAATATACATTAATTTATTGCTCATAAAGTCTTCACAAAAAACACACTGCTGGCTATTAAAGTTTCAGTACTAAGACAGATGCACCTTAATGACTCCGCATTGTGGGGAATGCCCAGACAAAGAGGCAGCGCGTGCACCAATGGCGACATTGATAAACCGTAGTTAAGTGGATACTGGCGAGCCACTGAGGGGTAAAGGCACTGTGTTTCTCCGCAGTTCGTGTGAACAGACGGATTGAGCATTCCGCGTTCAAGAACACGACCAAAATAGGAACAGGTTTCCGCCTTTGAAATACCCGGATTGTGTGTTATACTACTGCGAAATTGGTTTTCACATTGGGAGAAATGCAACCACAGTGAAGTGGATACGGGATGGGATCAGTGGGACGAGGAGGGACGAGCTCTGCGACGCGCAGGAGGCCAATGGGCCGTTAGTTTTTTTTTGTGGCCCTGAAGGGGTGCACCCTATGTTAGTAGACTAACTACTGGAGTTAGGAGGGGGAGTAGGTTCTAGGTACGTGCCAGACCCTATGCCTATGCGCTCTGCAAACCAATATTGGGTGTAAGAGGAACATGCATCAATCGGACAAGTGAGGTTTTAGAGTACCAAGCCAGCGTTTGTGGCCCAGCCCTCTCCTCCAATTAAACTATTACTAAGCCCGTGGAAGGGCCATGGTAAACTGGCGAGGCTGCCGGAGGTCCTACTGTAAAAAAATTATATCCCCAGGATGTTGCCCAAGGGCGGGCGAGATCTTTCATCAGCTCGCTTCCTCTTGCTGCCATATGTTAGGCAGCTTGATGTAGGTATAGTCCAATGGGTGGTTCGCATCAACGAGTGCGATGACAGACATCTGGTGCACGTAGCGATTACGGAACCCTACAGTCACATCATACACCCTCACTCAGGAGTTCAGGCATGTGACACACCTATCGCCGTCTGCAGCAAAAGGTCATCTATTCCAGGCGCCCGTTACTGCGGCTGGCAATGCCAGTGGCAATAGTGTGTGAAACGTCGGGCCTAGAGGGATGAATGGCATTCCATCGTCTTCTACGATGAATCCCTCTTCTGCTTGCAGCACCATGATGATCGCATCCACGCCTGGCTGAGTCCTGCGTTATGCACCATCGTACTGGCCCAGCAACTGGAATTATGGTTTTGAAGTACCATCGGATTCCAGTACCTCTGGGGACGGCGTGGCTGACCGGTTAGCCCGCTCGCCCCGCACCAAGGCGAACCGGGTTCAAACCCCGGTTGGGTCACTCCCAAATATTCGCAAGTGGTAATTGTGCAGGACGATATCGCTGGTCGGCGGGTTTTCTCGGGGATCTCCTGTTTTCCCCGCCCTTTCACTTCGGCGCTGCATGGGCGGAAATACACCAGACGTACATCCAAAGTTCCTTCTTCTCAATGCCGCGTCGTGGGGTAGCGGTTATTGCCGCACGTGGTGGGGCCACACAATACTGATTTCCCCGTGTACTTTACGTCGTACAAAGTCGCAAGAGTAATCATGTCACCAGTGTATAACAAGTATTTTGTCCAACAAATCTGACTGTGATAGCTTACGTCCTTCTTGGTGATTCAGTTTTAATATAAATAAACCACCCGGCCAATCACGTCAGTGATGGAAAAGTAAACAAAAAACATCACGGTATTTTATTTCTAGTTTTCACCTACCTCTACGAAGTGCTTGAAGTATACATTCGTACGATGTGAGGAGTCCTGAGCTCGAATACTCGGTAGGGCATAAATCAGTGTACTTTTTCTACGTATGCATATAGCGTCTATAAAGGAGCTCCTTCTCTCAAACAAGCCTACAGGCATTTCTCACGGTTTTTAATGAGCAATAATATACACATATATATTTAAACCAAAATGTGTATGTCGCTAAGGACCGCAATCGTTCTTCAAATTAATGGAGTATCGCCCATTCATGTACTATTACTATTGTTAAAATTTTTTAAATACTATTTTGACAAACAAACAAATGATACATTAGTCTACGCAATAAACTGTTTTTTTTACATATTTAAATAACGGCTTGGAAACTTGTTGCATTACGTAATGCCCAAAATGCTACACATCAAAATGTTGTTTAATTTCTGTTTGAATGTCGACAAGAAAAATTACATTTAAACAGTTTTTGCCTTCAGCGATCTTTTTGTGCGTATTTATTTATTTAAATAGACGTTCCCTAACTTACAACATAAAACAAATGATAACCTTATTTTAGATTGTATATACAGTAAGCCATTGACGACGCTTTGGAAGAGCTGGCGAGCTTCGGTGACCGAAACTATGGTATCAGTTGCTTTCTGGATGTTTGTATTAATACAGAGGCTAATAATTGCTAGTAAATAAATATAGTGCATGTATAAATCTATAAAAAACGTTATTATAAAATAATACGTCACTAATATATATGAAAGTGACGTATTTTTTATATACATATTTGTTTGCCTACGTACTGTGTAAGATACGTGTATATTTTAGACAGCCACGACGGTAGCTTCANTTTTATATACATATTTGTTTGCCTACGTACTGTGTAAGATACGTGTATATTTTAGACAGCCACGACGGTAGCTTCACCAGTATAGCATTTCTGTCGATATGAATATTTATTTATGGTAGGCTCATCATCCGGCGAACGGTCGTTGGAATAAATCAGTGGGCCGGACCACAGATAAGGAAAAACATTTTGCAAGAAGANTCATCATCCGGCGAACGGTCGTTGGAATAAATCAGTGGGCCGGACCACAGATAAGGAAAAACATTTTGCAAGAAGAGAATTATGGCCGGAGAGGCGGGCAAGAAGAGGAGCCGTGGGAGTAAGGGGGATGGGGGGTGGGGTAGCCGGGTTGAAAGTGGATCGAGGTAATTTATGAGCGAGGGAACCAGGAAGTGATCCCTTTATCCTTCCCTGCTGTTTGTTTGCGGATAATGCGATCTGGCGTGCGGCCGCGCCAGGAAGAATCAATGACAAAACACGCGCGCCGGAGCCATGCAACTGTTAGACGACTCCGTAACTCCACCAGCCCACGATTGATGGCCCTCTCTAGCGAAAATTCTGCTGCAGCGTTTCATGATATCACACCACCGCTTGCCAACCTACCAAACATAACATTCCAAAAGGTAATTACTTTTTCTATGCACCTATTTATTTCTCGCAGAGCAAAAAAAAAAAAAACATTCGTTCTTACAATATTAAGGATATGACAAACTTGACCAATACAATATTTTTTCATACTGGCAAACCAAACAAATTTTAACTCATTTTTATAAAATTCAAATAAATACACAAATATTGTTGCTGATGTTAGTATTAAATTGTTCTTTTATTTGTAGCCACACTTCGTCGTGCCAATCCAGTCCTGCCGTATTCAAATAAATTCTTTAAAATTAAATTAAAAAAAAAAAACAATTATTTTTTTAATATGCACAGTTATTCCAAATAGAATTCTGGGTTCAACTCCGAATGAGTGTAGTTGATAGCTTCCATTATTATATTCGCGTTCGATCTGTGGAAGTCGGCGGTGCAACAACTACCGAGTGATGCGCCAGTACTAGGCGTCACATCGCTACATATTACACGTCCTTCCCCTTCTACAAGCCACGCCCCTCCCTCACCCTTCCGCGTCAGATGAAGAGTATTTTTCTCTAGCCACACGCGGATATAATAAAAAAAGAAACAATTAGTTACCGATAACTTATGAGCGTACTCTCCTCTACATGGGTGCAAACAAATTTTAGTGAATTTCTTAAAAGCGCAGATGGTAGGTAGGCGTTGACGTCTCGTTGACAGCGATATAATTAGGGATGAAACCAGAAACACGTTAAACAGTACCAAGACAATTAAAATACGACTGACATAACCGGGATTATAATTCAGAAAAAATTCGTAGAATTAAGCTATATTGCAACCAACTCCATCACGGAGGTAGGATTCGGAGCATTAACTTCGGATGTAATCAGTGTAATGTTTTGAATGATGAGGGTCACTGACCTAAAATATTTACACTGCCATAATTTTAAAAATAAGTGTCTGAGCCACTGAAAACACATAAGTTTACATGGCCTAACATAACACTACTTGTGTGAAAAAATTTGTGGAAATCGGCTAATTGGTGCCCGAGACAAGGCAAAAAAAAANGCCTAACATAACACTACTTGTGTGAAAAAATTTGTGGAAATCGGCTAATTGGTGCCCGAGACAAGGCAAAAAAAAACCGTATTTTCTTAATTGGCGTTATTTTACAAAATTGCATAAAAAATGTTCTTTATAATATGCGTCTANAAAAAAAAACCGTATTTTCTTAATTGGCGTTATTTTACAAAATTGCATAAAAAATGTTCTTTATAATATGCGTCTAATATATATTGTCAACATAAAACATTTGGTTGGATTTGGTTAAATTGTAAAATAAATATGCCATATATGTAAATTTTACATAGCCTTATGTAGGTGAACAAAATTTTGTGGAAATTAGTTGAATTATTCCGGAAATATGGCAAAATGTTCATTTTACTTACTTAACACTATTTTGCAAAAAAAACCCCCCTTCAAAAGAGGATTTCTGTATGCATAAATTATGCTTCTAATTAATACTGCTTGCATACAAAGCTTGGTTCAATTTTTTTGAAATGATTTATAGATACAACAAATTAATCTAAATTATTTATATGAACCCCATTAAAACATGCCTACCGCACATAACACATGTTAATTTAAATAACTTACTGTAGCAATACTTTCGTGAAATATGGTAAGAATCGGTTGATTGATCCTCGAGATATTTCATAAAACCTCTATTGTTCATGTGACGCTCTTGATAAATGGAGGACAAAAAGTTTATATATTGGCATTTTCCATGATTGTCATAAATACAATACACAAAGTTAAATTTAAATATGTTACATAGTTTCGTAGATATAGCATACTAAGCTAAATTGTTTGTATAGTCGCCATTCAGAAAATTATAGACTTACACACTTTAAACATACAAACTAATATGGTCTACCACACAACAACTTCTTCGCCAAATCTGAAATAAATCGGTCGATTGTTTCCCGAGATACGGTATAAATATTGTATTATTTAATTTGGGGCTATCTTCCAAAATGGCGGAGAAATAAGGCTTTCCATAGAACATTTTGATGTATATAACTGATACTGTCAGCATAAATATTCAAGTAGAATTTTTTTTTGCAGTTTCGTTGATAAAACATTTTGATCTATAGTGTTTATATGGCCGCCATTTTGAAAATATGTGAGTCTGACCCTTTTAGAGGTTATCAGTTTACACGGACTGCCATAATGCTACTTGTTTGTGAAATTTTGGTAGAAATAGGTTGTTTATCGGCGATATAGCATAATTTTAATTTTTCATGTGACACTATTTTACAAAAATGGCGGATAAAAGAGATTTGGTGTGGACACATTGATGGTTGCAACATATACAGCCAGCATACAAAGTTACATTAGATTTAACTAAATGTTTCGAAGATATAGCATATTATGCTAAAATAACTGGATGGTCGCCATTTTGAAATNTACATTAGATTTAACTAAATGTTTCGAAGATATAGCATATTATGCTAAAATAACTGGATGGTCGCCATTTTGAAATGAATAGTCTGATATACTTGAAACGTGTTTGTACATATCAACTGCCGCAATTTGCCAAATTTGTTTGCCAAATTTGGTAGGGAATATGTCAATTGTTTACCGAGATATTACACAAAACATTAATAATTTTTGTAGCGCTACCTTACAAAATGGTNAGGGAATATGTCAATTGTTTACCGAGATATTACACAAAACATTAATAATTTTTGTAGCGCTACCTTACAAAATGGTGGGCAATTTTTTCCAGCTTACATGATGCTTGTAATAGATACTGTCAGCGTATAAAATTTGGTCAAAATTGGTCAAACAGTGTTGTAGTTATACGAAATAAACCTAAAATATTTGTACTGCCACCATTTTGAAAATAAATGCCTAATTACTTAGGTGCCAAATTTGGCGAAAATGTTTTAAAAATATGAAGTAAAAACTTTTTTCTTTTTCATGTGGCGCTATCTTCCTAAATGATGTACCAACAATAATATTCACCACTGAATTCAACGCTTACACTCTGGGCTGCCATCATACAAAACTTTGTTTATATCGGTTGAATGGTTGCTGAGATATGACATATAACCCTAAATTCTTTAATGGCTGACATTTTGAAAGTAAGTGCCCGGCGTGGCCGAAAATTATAAAAGGCAGGTGTACTTACTTAGTACTATATGTGTACCGAGTCTGGTGAAATTCAGTACACGCGTTAAAAAATTGAAGTGGGGGACACACACACGCACAGATGAAACATACAGACACACACATACACACACACTCACACTCATACACGCACACTCACATCCATACACACAGAGACACACACATAAACACGCACTCACACACATACACACGCACTCACACACACNGCACACTCACATCCATACACACAGAGACACACACATAAACACGCACTCACACACATACACACGCACTCACACACACACACGCACTCACACACATACACACGCACTCACACACATACACACTCTCATACATACACTCACAGACACACAGACTGNACACGCACTCACACACATACACACGCACTCACACACATACACACTCTCATACATACACTCACAGACACACAGACTGGAAAGTGATCTCATAAGCCTTTCTTTCCTTCGGAAATTAGGCTACAAATCTCTTGAATGTTCAGGTGTCATATTCAGTTCTGGATCACTATACGTATGTACGTAACCTTGGTCGCCACAATAGACTGCTTTATTTGATTTTAATACAACGCATAATTTCGAAGGATTGCTGAAATCTAATAATTTGAAAAAGTCCACCAAACTCGTACGTAGGTTAAACTACATGTGCTCATACTCCGTTATTTAAAGGTGCTGCGGTGGTGTAGTGGTTAGACTACTCGCCTCCCACCTATTCGAACCGGGTTTGATTCTCGTTGGGGTCGCTCCCAGATTTTCGCTTGTGTGAATTGTGCCGCTGGTGGGCGGATTTTCTCTGTGATCTACCGTTTCCTCTGCCCTTTCATTCTGGCGCTGCTCCATACTTACTTCGCATCACCCTTTCAGGCTCTCAAGACCTCGATGTTAAGAGCCACCCCAATATTTTCACTCACTCCGTTATTTCAACTAAATTACAGCCATATTATTTCTTAAATATAATTTACCTTTCGGCTAAATCTTTCTTGGACGCAAAAATTTCAAGTATTAGAAAAATATCATCTAAATTTAATAAAATCCTAGCATTGATCCAAATATTTCTTATCTTATAAGGTTGCTATGTATCGATACTCGACGAAGATATATAGGCCTGCCTACGACATGTTATTATCTACTTCGTAGAGAAAAAAAATCGGAGAGTACCCTAATTACTCATGTACCTTTTTCCTCTTCTTTCAATTTTGCTAATTGCTTCCTTGAAAGTATTTTTTTATGAATACAAAATAATGAGAATCTGGTTGGTCACATACGCGGATAGGATAAGCTACCAGATCGCAGCCCTAATACGCAAGGAAAACAGATTTCCTCCCTTTATATGATAGGCTGCGTTGCTCGAGGAAGTGGCTAAACTGTTGGGGTTTCGGCTGACAGGATAAACGTCGTATGTTTACGCTTCGATCATCCGCGACGTGTTTTCTTTGCGTTCTTCTTACGCTTCCGACCACAGCCCGTGAATGGTAGGCATCGCATTCTTGCCTTGACGTTTATCTTTCTTCCCTTCTTGCCGCTAGATACCGTGGGCGTATTTTGTCAGGTGCATTTTTGTCGTTTCGGAACGACTTATTCCATTGGATAAGCGCCGTCCTGTCAATTTACAAAAACTTACAGTTACTATAGGACTGTTTGTTATTGTTGAAATAGTGAGTATTTTCTACACTCACTACAAAAAATTTCTGTACGGATTACAAAAATAAATAGTAACCACAACATTGGGAAAAGCGTATTAAAAAATGATGTTTTGCAGTGACCGTTGTCAGAGGCGCAACTTCCCAACGTGACGTCATCGTTATTCGGGTACACTATGTGCACATTCTTTCGTTTTCTGAAAGTGCAAGTAATTTATTCGTGCATGTTATTCCAACATAACATAAGATGACAAGCCTGCATTTCTCAGGTCATAACAGTCATTGGATAATTTTATGTCGGCGTGCTACTATTCCAAGATACGCTGTTCGTAAGGGCGATTGTTGCTCGGCTGACCGCGGGGCGTTTTCGGAGTCCGTCTCTAAGACGCAACAACCTCACCGGGTATGTTTGTCAGCACGAACGTTCTTCTAAACCGAAGCGAAGTTCGTCCAATTCACCAACCCCCTCTCTCCCAATTTATAAACACTTCCACTTTCACCCCCTCACCGCCCTTACACGTCAGAGGCGACGAGGGGCACGTCTTCTGCAGGCATGCCCCACTCCACGACTCTCATACGAACTTTCTTCCTTCCCATCAATTCCAAGGACGGTCAGTCGTCGTGCTTCTGGAGTGGGATTGCTCCAATCGTCTTCTTTCCAGAATAATTTAGAAATACCGGAGACGTTTGGTCAGTCTAGAAGCATAACTTTGTTAGTTGAGGAAAATCAGTTTTTTTTTTTGCATTTCAGAAATTCTTTAGTTGAAAAAAATATTTTACTAGAGCAATTGCTTATTTGTTTGGCCGTATTATTTCGTCGGCTCAAAATAATCTCTCTCAAAGACCGTGTTCCAATTGCTTCAGTTTTTTTTTAAATTGCGTTTTGAAATAATGCGTTTTAAAATAACAGGAGAAATAATCATATATTTTATAATATGTAATGTTTAAGAATTGTTTACATTTATCTAATATCCATGTATCATTCTTGGATTGGAGGTCTCAACAGTGAGGTCCTGAGAGCCGATAAGGGTGAAGCGAGGCGAGTATGGAGCAGCGCCGGAATACACGGGCGGGGGAAACGGGCGATCCCCGAGAAAAGCCCGCCGACCAGCGGCATAATCCGGTACGATTCTCACGTACGAGAATCTAGGAGCGACCCCGCCGAGAATTGAACCCGGGTCGCCTTGGTGAGAGGCGAGTGGTCTGACCACTACACCACCGAAGCGCCGGTATCTTTGTACATCAAATTGTTTTCTCGACTGTGAAACACATTAGTTTAGTACAGTAACGTTTGCAGTATGCGTATATTTTATTTAAATCCAGCAGGATCTCGTAACTTATACTTGGTAATTTGTAAACTTAAAAGTTTGCCAAACGCAAAATGTAAATTACAAAAATATGTCATCAATTTTGCAAACAGAATACACTAAAAGGAAGGTTTGTTTGCGCATACTATATACACTGTTGGACAATAGTGCACCATTAAGAAACCATGCTACAACTACGAAACGATACAAATAGCTACAGTCTGGTATGCACATGATCCCATCTGGGTGCGTTTGCATTTGACCGCACACCCGGCAGTGGTATTGCAAGTATCGACTGGCAGTCGTAGACACTGGCGTGTAGTCGAAGCCGCATTAACGCGAGAAACACCAGACGATACCAAGCAAGCGCACAGAGTAAAGAAGAATGCTGGGAAGAAGTTGACGATGTCACTTTACCCGATAGACGAACTTCTAGAGACGACTCATAATCAAGGCTGAAAACCGCAGGGTGGCCATATCGCCGTATAGTCCACTATGTGGATCGTTCGGACAATAATGTCCGATTCTTTTGGGAGAAGCGAACAGGTGAAGGCACCCACACACATAGGACCAGCTCAGGACGGGAGGGGTCGACTACCAGTCGAGAGGATCAACAAATTGTGCGCCAGGCGCGGCGGGATGCTACGGCGATTCAGTCCACGATACTGGTTAGTGTTGGGGCTTCTGTATACCCACGAACTATTTCCCGACGACTTGTGGAGGCGAATCTGCGATCCCAGAGCCCATTGCCTGTGCTGTCGTTAACACTGCAACAGCGGCGGCTCCCTTTGCAGTGGTGCCGGGCCAGAGCAATGTGGAATGCCACAGAGTAGCAACGAGTGGTGTTCAGTGATGAGTGCCGCTTCGTTATGGGGACTGCTGACCATCGCGTCCAGGTGTGTGGAGGGTCCCTGGAGAACGCTACAATCCCAACCTCGTCATCGAGTTGCGCACTTCCTACTCACCAGGCATTGTGGTCTGGGGAGCCATAGTCTACGATAGCCGATCCGTTCTCGTCGTGTTGCGTGAAATAAAGACGGCCCAGCTGTATGTGTATGAGAGTCTACGCCCCATCAGCTCCCGTTTCTGGCCGGGATTTTAGGTGCGATATTCCAGCTGGATAACACCCCATCGCACACGGCATAGGTTACCCAGAACTGCCTCTGTTGTGTCCAAACTCTCACATGGCTTGCCCGCTTTCCTGACATATCCCCAGTTGAGCATGTGTGAGACCAGTTGAAACGCCAGCTGCCGTCGTGCCACAGTATCCGGGATTTGGGACACACCGTCCAACAATTGTGGGCCCGGCTACCTCAGGACAACACCCTCCGTCTGCTGGACTCCATGCAAGTCCGTACTGCAGCGCGTATCGCTATGCGTTGGAGTACGACACACTAATGAAGATGACCAGATGGCCTACCACAGATCCATATGTAATTTTCTTGTTGCTCTGTTTTTGTGATCATGTGTATTAGTCATCTGTATACTACTACGATCTGATTCATTATTCTGCGTGTGCTATTTTTATTCTCCAGCTGTGTATTTACTTGTAGGTGGCAAAACAAACAACGACAATTGATTTAAATAAATATTTTATTGACAGTCAAATTTTGTTGGCCAAATACAGGGGTTTTGTCAACTCAAGTGTGTATTTGGTAGATGAACAAAAGAATTTTTGATACGTACCAAGTTTTTTTTACCCAAGAAAACAATTTGTTGTTGCAACTACATATTTGTTGGGCCATATACATACAAGCATTTTGTCAGCCGAAACAAACCTTCTTGTGTAGGTCACGTGACTGTTAACGAAATGTTCTGATTGGAACAGGGCCGCGGTGTGGAATTCACGGCACCTACCAGGGTGCTTCTGGGGTAACGAGGGGACAGTCGGATGAGGGGTGGATGAAGGCCACCCCAGTCCTCGTCCCCGGCTAACGTAACCACCCCCTGCTGAGGGGTTGATTGTGCGCGCAGGTGTGTGTGTTGGGCGCGGGAGCGAAAGGCAGCGCAGCAAGGCGGAAGGGCTTATCGCACCTCGCGCGACTGGAGAACCCAAACAAGTTTATTTGTGTCGCCGGGTCGCCTCGCGGACCTCCACAATGCCGCGCCACTGGAAACAACCTCTAAACGTTCCCCCATTGTCGACGGATTTGAGGGCTCCATCCCTCTCCGCCGCGGGAGGCAGATCGGCACAAGTTCACCCCTGGGACGACGCAGCGATGTAGCGAGAGAGAGACGGCGGTTGAATCGGTGCTGTGATGAGTACAGAGCACATAGCAGGAGTTCTCATAAGAGAACTATAGTCCATTCCCATTAACTTCCAACTTTTCTGAAGCCCTGCTAAAGTTCTACTTCCAGGATATTCCTCCACCTCATGCAAACACAGCTTAACCGAGCATAGCAAATTACAGCTAATGGACAACAAACCGCATTTGTGCGCTCTCAGTTTAGTAATATTTTGCATGAGAACTATTTGTTACTAAGCATTACTAGCACACCATTTTCTCTTATTTATTCGTATTAGCAACAAATGAAATATAATTTATAAGTAAAATACAAGAAAAAGTTTAATTGAACCCAAAATTAACAGAAGTACAAAACGCTTGTGAAACATGACATTCAGAAAACAACTGAACCATTCATACTCGAGGGAATTTTTCATAGTTTTGTTTGAAAAAGTGTGAAGATATTGCGAATAGACTATAGCGGACGGGTCCCGAAATATTTCAAGCAAATAGCCGTTGCGCGGCATATAAATTAAACTTCATTTTGAGAGAAGTGAAAACTAATATTACGACTAAAGTGCTTCCTTAATGTGTGTTAATTTTTTAAATACAGAAATGGGANTGAAACATGACATTCAGAAAACAACTGAACCATTCATACTCGAGGGAATTTTTCATAGTTTTGTTTGAAAAAGTGTGAAGATATTGCGAATAGACTATAGCGGACGGGTCCCGAAATATTTCAAGCAAACAGCCGTTGCGCGGCATATAAATTAAACTTCATTTTGAGAGAAGTGAAAACTAATATTTCGACTAAAGTGCTTATTTAATGTGTGTTAATTTTTAGATGCAGAAATGGTATATAAAATATTAAATGTTAAGAAATAGAGTTAACTTTTGGGAAGGTAAACACAAAGAAAAGTCTGCGAAACTGGATTTTGTTTGATGAGTGGTGGTATTTTGCACTCTTACATGAAACTGCCATTTTACTATTAGGCCTACAACAGAAAATTATCGCACACTTTGAACACAAAATTATATTGAATTAAACGTAGCATCATAACGTCTTGAGACTTTGGTATATAAAAAACCATTAAAAATATATAAAAAATAGATAAAAATCACGCTCACAACCCGTTTACGCGAAATTGTAAAGAATTGAATATGTCGCTTTAAATTTAGAGCCAAACATTTTAACAAACAATGGCACAGGTAGGTAAGAATACACAAAATAAGCAAACACACCACTACCCAGAGATGATATGCATGCTCGGTAATTTCTTCGTGAATAATATTCTAATCAAAAGCTATATTGTCACGTGGAAATGAACATGAAACTCGTTAAAAGTTTTACAAATAACATGGCGCAGGTGCCGGAGCAAAGCGATTTGATTGGTTGAAGAAAACGGTTGTGATGCAACAAGCGGGAGGGCACCTCACTACACCTGGCTTCACCTTTTCCGTAAGAATTTATGCCGCTTTCCTTCACCTTCCTTGCTTCAGAGCATGGTATGAAAATTTGAACAATATAGCATATACAACGTTTCTCAGTAATTTTTTTTTAACGCTTATGAGTTTCGAAAACATTTACAGGCTTTTAAGACAAGTTAGAAGTGAAACACCTATATCCACTACGGCAGAAACATAAGTTCTGTCGGTCTCTGTGTTTGCAGTCACCACCGTCGTACTAATACACACGAGCCCGGACACGCTTACTTTCATTATTGGCTGGTTGCCAGCCAATCAGATGCTGAATTGCTTTTGCCACAATAAAATGTCCTTTCTTGTGTAAAAACGGTTTTACAACAGTCGTGCGTAGTTATAATNTAATATTCTAATCAAAAGCTATATTGTCACGTGGAAATGAACATGCAACTCGTTAAAAGTTTTACAAATAACATGGTGCAGGTGCCGGAGCAAAGCGATTTGATTGGTTGAAGAAAACGGTTGTGATGCAACAAGCGGGAGGGCACCTCACTACACCTGGCTTCACCTTTTCCGTAAGAATTTACGCCGCTTTCCTTCACCTTCCTTGCTTCAGAGCATGGTACGAAAATTTGAACAATATAGCATATACAACGCTTCTCAGTAATTTTTTTTTTAACGCTTATGAGTTTCGAAAACATTTACAGGCTTTTAAAACAAGTTAGAAGTGAAACACCTCTATCCACTACGGCAGAAACATAAGTTCTGTTGGTCTCTGTGTTTGCAGTCACCACCGTCATACTAATACACACGACCCCGGACACGCTTACTTTCATTATTGGCTGGTTGCCAGCCAATCAGATGCTGAATTGCTTTTGCCACAATAAAATGTCCTTTCTTGTGTAAAAACGGTTTTACAACAGTCGTGCGTAGTAATAATTTTTTTNCAACAGTCGTGCGTAGTTATAATTTTTTTTTGGGCTGGGCTGTAGTGTTCTTTTAAGATCCTGTCAAACACTAGCGGAACAATGGATCTATAACCGTGCAAGTTTTTGTTTATAAGGACAAAGAAATTTTCAGAGTAACGTTGCACAAACCATACTCGAGCAAAGTTATCAGCAATGTTTTAACATTGTGGCTAGGAAAAAAAAGCAACGCATAATGAGTACAATTATTATAAGATAATCATCCAAGCAATTATATTCGCTCGTGAGTAAGCAGGGTACCACGTCATTTGGCATAAAAGTTACGTACTGTAGTTTGGGAACGTTGAGGCAATGAGTTGCGGCACGGACTCACATCGCCTACTTTAAAGATATTTGGCTTTAAACTTACTTTACAAGAAAGTCACTTGACATGAAACGAACGTAACTTGGCCTCACTCGAGCTGAAAATCCCTTTTGTCTAAACAACATTCAGACAAACTGACATTTTGCCCGAAAGAACCCTAACCATACCGTTGCGTTATAGCTCTACCGTCGAAATCATTCTGCCATCCGCGACTGTTTCAGCTGCTGCAGTGTGTCGTGATTAGAGATCTGGAAATTTCGCGAATTATATTGAGGACAAGTTAAACATTAATAACATCTGCATTTGAATTTCTGCTTCTAATGGACCTCTGCATGTTAAGTGGAGCATAGAGATTTGGGCGGCTCTTAATCAGCGAGATCTTGAGAGCCGAAGAAGGCGGGGCTAGGTGAGTATGGAGCAGCGCCGGAATGAAAGGGTGGGGGGAAACAGGAGATCCCCGAGGAAACCCGCCGACCAGCGGGCAGCTGTTTGTTAGACACGCCCCGGACGACTTAGAAACAATAACAAACCTTCAGGATAATCAGGAACGGAACCCCGTGCTTCCTGGTCCAGGGTTTGAAAGGACGTGGGCCAGAGATTTTTTTTTTCCCGCTCGAGGCACAGTAATACGGGCGACAATAGCACTCGCACCCAGCGCTTCGTCGTCCCTACGCGCACGGCGATGCAGAGCTTCAGTCATCACGCTTTCCTCTGCGCATTAGATCTGCAACAGAGGAACTTTGTTACACGCGATGGAAGTCCACAGATGTAACTACGACTGCGCAGTTTTTCTTTTCTCACGCCTCTTAAGGAAACTGCGCAGGGAAACTCTAAAAAAATATAATTTCTAGTACCATTTTCGCGATTTATATTTTTTCAATACAACGAATGCACAGAAAACATGTCCGGACAACCAACTCTTGAGGTTCAACTAGAGTTACAGCTGATAAACAATTAACTGAGGCTCGAGTACACAAAATATCGCGAAGTCTAAATTATTGCAGAACACAACATTTCCAGACATCTATTCATGATCAATAACACCCGTACTGCGGGAAGTTCGAATGGTTGATAATTCCACGATCTAACCTATAATTGCTTGAGCCTATCAGCATTATCTTCACTCTTTTTTTTAATCGAAATCACCTCATGCATGAAGTTTTGTTGGTTTCCAATTACGTCAAGTGTCACAAGCGTTTTATTCTTCAGTTAACATAAAAATTATCTTATTGTTGGTTAAATTTCACTTTTACTTACAGGTAATTTGTAAATTAAAATATTCAAATTATAATCAATCATAATATGAACAGAAAGAGGAAATGGCCTTGATAGTAAGAAATAGGAACCATGCAAAATATCATTACACTCAGTGCGCACAAATGTGGTGCTTTGTCCCTTTGAAGTAAACTTCTATGCTTCGCATAAGCTTTGTTCGCGTAAGGCGGAGAAATAACCTGAAAGTAGAACTGTAGCAGAGCTTGAGAAAATTTGGAAGTAACCATGAATGGACTACATCACCGATTCCGTGATGCGCGGTTCGGACCCTACTATACCCACGAATTTCTGCCATCTTCAGTTATTTCTTGTGGAAAACCTCTCAAAATTAATATTTAAATAAACGTACATGGGTAGCATAAATGTGGTTTTGTGTGAGTTCTTTCTGGTTTGCGTCTAATCGATCACATTAGGAAACCATACTCGATTTCTTATATTTTTTCGCTTTGTATCCTTCCACAACACAAAAAAAATATCTGGACCCAAAGAGCAGGTTGCACGAGAGATCTAACAACGTTAGGCCCACTATACCATAAAATCATTCTTAAATATGTACAAATCAAAAAAGAAAACAATTTAGTGCCCACCAACTGATTTAGATAATAATGAATTACGTAATAGAATATGTTTTTCATAATTTACCGCTAACATTTCCGTATATATTATATGATAAAGTACAGATAGGGAGATTCTTTGTCTTCTGCGCGTATACCCAATTAGAGAAACTAGTTCCATGTATTGCCATTCTATTAAAAATTAGAACTTATTTTTAATTTAAAACGTATGGTGAAAATTGATTTAATACCGACAAATTCATGTTCTGGGGCGGATCCAGAAGGGATGGTTCGCAGGGGACATGAGTAACCCGTCCAAAACACTTACACTAACATTAAATTGTCCTGTGAATAATTATAGGTTAATTGAAATGAAATATCGTGATTGTTACAAGTGCCGATTTCATTTGAATAATTTAATACTGTTTCCTAAAATTATGATGGGACAACGAGTGTCCTCCTCCCATGCCCTCCTAGGCCTATACAATTGGAACATACCCCCCCCCTCCCCCCAACATAAAAAAGAGATTCTAAATCTGATGGTTTTTGTGATCGTTGTAGTAATTTCAGTTTTATTTGTTCAACGAATTACCTCCTGTATGTTTGTACATGAAAATGCTAGGTTTTGCAAGAGGTGGGAGGATGCACGCTAGACAAACAGCAGTAAACAGGCAGGGCTGCTAACAGCGAACAGAGACACCGTCCCGCTCACCTATACTCCTCGGGCACGCTGGTGACAGGGAGTTAGCGTGTTGTTGCACCAGACCGCCGGACAGGGAATGATGGTGTGTTTAGGGGGTGTTGACAGATTGAAGGCAATTCGCTCCTCCTTTTTAAATCGGGATTTATCGGCGAGGGCGGCCCGCGGACCCGACATAGGTCACAGCCTCGTCGACCACCCTTCCTCACCCCTCCCAGCAAACCGCTTTACCCTGCTAACCCATCCCTTCGCCAGCTGGGCCTAGCAGAATACCAGTCGCGAAGTTTCGCAGGACCGCGGTCACGTGGTCGAGGCTACGAGACTACACAGCGTCTTTCTTTCTGGAAGCATATATAATTGTGTTTTTTTTACATTTTTTATTTTGTAGCGCTTTATACCCACCAGCCACAATTTCCGTAGTTAATTCGCCCATCTTTGATGACCTCGCTGTCGATGAGATGTAAATGCCTTTACGTCTCGTTGCCAGCAATATCGTCAGAGATGAATCCAGAAACATATGCAACAGTAGTAAGACAATTACAAGCACACACGTGCCTTACCCAGTACTCGAACCCAGAAAACCTCGAATTGTAAACTAACGTACAATCAACTGCATTACGGAGGTGGGATGCGGAACAAACAAACTTAAAATGTAATAATTCTAATTTGAGTGAGTGAAGAGATTTGGGTGGCTCTTAACATCGAGGTATTGAGAGCCGATGAGGGTGAAGTGAGGTGAGTATNGTGAAGAGATTTGGGTGGCTCTTAACATCGAGGTATTGAGAGCCGATGAGGGTGAAGTGAGGTGAGTATGGAGCAACGCCGGAATGCAAGGTCGGGGGAAACGGGAGATCCCCGAAAAAAACCCGCTGACCAGCGACATCGTCCGGCACCTTTCCCACGTGAGAAAATCCGGGAGCGACACCGCAAGGAATCGAACCCAGTTTGCCTTGGTAGTAGGCGAGTAGTCTAACCACTATACCACCGCGGTCCCAATCATTTTAATGTTTTGAATGATGGGGTTTACCAACCTGAAATATTTGCATTGACGTAATTTTGAAAATAAGATTATGAATCACTTAAAACGTATCAATTTACAAGGCCTACCGTAGCGCTACTTGTGTGAAGAATTTGGTGTAATCGGTTGATTAGTCCCTAAAATACGACATAAGATTTATTTTTGTAGTTGGTGCTGCATTAAAAATTGCATTTAAAAAGAGGTTCTTTACACGATGCTTCTATAGATAATATCAGCATAACAGATTTGGTTTGATTTTATTAAATTGCTGTATAGATATGACAAGCTCATCAAAATATTTATATGGCCGCCATGTTGAAAATAAATGGTTGACACTACTTAAAACATGTTAGTTTACATGGCCTTCTGTAGCACTATTGATGAGCAAAATTTGGTGGTAATTAGTTGAATTGTTCCGGAAATATGGAAAAATGTTTAGTTTTCTCCCCTGGCACTATTTTGCAAAATGGTTGCAAAAGATTATCTCTATATGTGTAAATGGTGCATCTAATGAATGCTGTTAGTGTAAATAATTTTGTTGAATTGTTTGATATATATAATATAATTATACTAACCGTAATTATTTATATTGACACCATTGACAAAATGCCTCCCGCATATAAAACATGTTAATTTTCATACCCTACCGTAGAACTACTTGGGTGTAAAATTTGGTGGGAATTGGTTTATTGGTAGTCGAGATATGGTAGTCAAGATTTTTCATGTGACGAACTTCATAAATGGAAGACGAAGGATTATTGATTACCACATTCGATGGTTGTCATAATTACTGCCGGTTTACAAGGTTAATTTAAAATAGGATACATGCTTTCGTCGATATATCAAGGCAAAATATTTTTAGAGTTGCTGTTCTAAAAATAAGTGTCTGACAAATCGAAAACACGTAAATTTATATGGCCTACCACAGTAAATATGCGCCAAGTTTGGTAGGAATCGGATGGTTTTTTTCCCCAAGATATGACATGAAATTTATTTTTTTTCATGTAGGACTATCTTATAAAATGGCGAAGAAATTAGGAACTCTATAGGCAGATTTGGTGGTTGTAATAGATACTGTCAGTATACTAAGTAATGTTGAAATTAGTTTCGCTGATATAACATACTCAGGTAAAATGTTTATATAGCCGCTATTTTGGAAATAAGTGTCTGACACACTCAAAACATATTAATTTATAAGGCCAATTTTGGTAATCTGTTAGTTTTTCCCGGAGATATGACATAAAAACTTTAATTCGTCATGTGATGCTATCATACAAAATTGCTGACAAAAAGGAATTTGTGTGGATTCATTTGATGGTTGTAATATGTCTTATACTGCTAGCACACAAAGTTAACACACAACGTTACATAGTTACAACGACATAGCATACCAAGTTAAAAATNGTCTTATACTGCTAGCACACAAAGTTAACACACAACGTTACATAGTTACAACGACATAGCATACCAAGTTAAAAATAACTAAATGGTCATCGCCATTTTGAAAATAAGAGTCTAACCTATTTACATCTATAAACTTCACATCAAATGCTTCAGTACTACTTGTTTCCCAAACTTGGTAGGAATCGGTCAAGTGTTGCCCGAAATATGACATAAAAATTGGGTTTATTGGTGTGGCGCAAACTTCAGAAATTTCGGACAAAAGAAGCTCCGTGTAGACACGATATTTGAAATATATCCTGTTAGCAAGCAAAATTAACTTGGAATTAATTCAGTGGTTTTGAAGATATAGCATACTAAGCAAAAATGGCTATATATCCCCCATTTTGATAATAAGTGTCTGACCTACTTAAAAAATACCATTTTATAGCACCTACCGCAGTAATATTTATTTGGCAAATTTTGTAGGAATTAGTTAATTGTTTCTCGAGGTATGGCATGAAAACCATTTTTTAATGTGGCGCTATTTTAAAAATGGGTACAAAAGTGGCTGTGTGTTAGTATATACTTTCAGCATACAACATTTGATCCATATCGATCCAACAGTATAGGAAATATAACAAATAAACTTAAAATATTTGTATGTCCGATACCGGTATTTGAAAAGAAAGTGTCTTATCGATTTAAATGCATACTTTTACATGGCCTACATAGTACAACTTACGTGCCAAATTTGGCGAGAATTGGTTGAGTGAGTGGTTTTAGAGACATAACGTAAACTCTTTATTTTTTCATGTGGTGCTATATTCCAAAATGGTGTACTAACAAAAATATGCATCTCTAAATCATAAGCTTTTCTTTCCGTCGGAAATTAGGCTGAAATATAATTTAGTAAGGACGACATCTCAATACATATTACGCTAAGCGTGATTTTTCTAAGGCAATTAACGTTTCTGAGAATTCGGGAGAAATCTATAGCACCTGTATTTAACCAACTGAAGAAATATTCCGTTTGCGACGGTAGACGTACGAGTCCAATTTTTCAGTGTTTTCAAACATATTAATGGAGACCTGTAAGTTTGGCATTACCGTTTGTGAACGTACTGACTCGCTTATCTAACGTATGGGATTCCAGTTCGTTCGACACATCCCGGGGGGTTTCAGTTCAATATGTAGTTAATTTGTGAAGGGATGAAGAGGGATTTTTTGCATATATGTGACAAGCCAAGAGCAATATCAACACCGTATTTTGATATTCAGAGTAGCTAACGAGCACAAATTATCACAATAATAACTAAGAATTTTGGACAAATCAATGTTGTTTAACATAAACCTTTTGCTGGGGTGATTTAACATAAAACTTAGGCCTTTTAAAATTATTTATAAGAAGTATGGCGTGGGTAGGAGGCCTGTGAGTTAGTTTTGCTTCCTCCACCTAACTGCGACGAAATTAGCTAATCATATCTTCCATGTTCACATATACAGTGCCGACTGAAATCTAGGCATCTGGAGGTCTCGAAGCAATTATGTACATCAGAACCCCCAATAGAAGCACCGAATTAAGCTCAGCTAGTCAATGTAAACACTTATTTGCATGAATTAATTTCGCCCACGAGCAACGACAAAAGCGACATAAGAAAGGTTTCGTTTATTTCAACGAAATAACTTAGCAATAGAAAGAGATTCAAATACTTAACACCTCTATCATTAAATTATTGCTTACTGTCCTTGAACAGTAGACTACGTTGGAATCATAATTTTCCAGTACTCTTGTTAACTTTATTTCCTAACAAAATTTATCAACACGTGTTTTCCCAGGTTCTTATTTTCTCTTGTGTCACCTTTTATAAAAAAAAGTTATCGACGTCATTGGGTTGCAAGAGCGTCTCTACTGCAAACCTCTAGGCATCACGAAATTTGCACATTTTCCGCAAGGTCAGTCTCGGGGGGAAAATGTTTCTGTTAATATGTGTTCGGATATTTTTCAATTAGCACGTAGAAATCATTTTTCGAAATTACGCCGGAAAACAGTTGCGTCTTAAATAACTGAGTTTTGGAACGTAGCCAACCAATGTACGAATATGTAATATATTTTCAAGCCGCATTTTCCATTCCGTACTTCCCCCTTCCCCCCCACCAAGGAAAAAGTTTTCATTAATTTTGCACGGCCGAAGTATCTGGAAAAATATTTGGTCTGCAAACCTTTTTATAACAGCCAGTTTGGGAACTCGACGGAAAGGATAAGTTAATGCCATCCATCAGCTGTTCCGAGAATATTCATTACGGGGAAAGACGAAGATGAAGCGACGACGTGCGGGGGTTCAGAAACAATGACCGTCCACCAGTACCGAGAAAAGTCAGCGAGAGAATTCGCATGGCAGGGGGAGAACGAGCGATGGAAAGACGGTTGGTAGCGCGGGGCGCGATGCCGAGTAGGTGTTCGTGTTTGAGGCGTCTCGCCGCCAGGGGCGCGCGTGTTCCTCCCATAATGCACTCCGCCGCCCTGATTACACCTCGTGATGCGGCTCTTTCCTCGCCACAGGCTGCCCGCCAAGAGGGTGCACGCTCCGTGTCTCCGCGCCGTGTGAAACGTGCAGCTGACCACGGCCGTAAAAGACAGGTCTCGATACGAGCTTGAAAAGTTGACGCCCTTGTTGACCCATTTAGTTCATGAAACCCAACCACAGAGCGTTGCTACCAAATTAGTGCTTTTTGACATAGCTAGCATAGAGAAGCCAATTACAATTTTTTTCTTAAAATGGGAAAATAATGTTTATATCTCTATGGCGTCATCCCTGTGCCAGCAATGTGAACAGCAGCAGTTTGGTACAGCGCTTTTGCGGCCACTTCATGAACTAAATGCGTAACTAAGGGCGTCCACTCCCTAATATTGTTAGATAGGCGAGTGTCCAAACCTTTCTTCTACGGCCGTGGTGCTGACCGTACAAGGTGAAATTGGCGTCGAGTGTGCACCTGAGGTGCGCAGTAGATACCCTCCGGGTTACAACGTCCGACTACTTTTTCTGCCAATACGACTGTCATTAACGACATGGAGTGTTTTTTTTTTTTTTAGATTATAACACTGTCTACGTAAACAATTAAATTGAAATATTTGTATACTTCCTTTAAATTCAAATTGGTTAATGCATTCCATCCTCATAAAAGCGCTTGTTTTATGAACATTACGAGATAATCACATTCATCACTGTTGACTATGTGATTTTGGCAGTCGAGTGGGGTAGGTTAATGTCAATACCGTTGTGTACATGCTCAGAAAACGAAAATCGGTCTACCTCACCTTTAGTCTATAGTGCTGACCGGAGAAGAATGTGTCCGGGAGGGGGGAGGAGGGCAGAAGTAGACACTAGGGAGGGCTTCAGTGTCCTTATTAAGCACTAACGATTGTGTGTACACCAACATTTGAGTGACATATACTCCGATATACTTTATAAATTAAATGAATTTTGTTGCAAAATTTTTTTCTTTATTAACATTGCAATAATACATACTTCACTTACACAAGTTAATACCTATCAAAAAAATTATATGGTAATCTTTATCGGTTTATGAAGTATTGTGACGTAGTAGAAATGTTTTGGTGGCATCCCTTTTATTTGAACTTGCTTGAGCGTTATACTCTGTCATTCTAATTCGTACTTTGGACACGCATTGCTTTCAAAGTCACAATAAAAGATTCGTTAACAGTTTTAAAGTATGTTCTTTGTACAACGAATAGCTTACAAATTTTAAAAATGAAAACTGAATAAACATTTGTATGCACGAGTGATAAGATTTCGAGTGCTTTGTTATAAATTCTTTCACCAAACTAAGTGTGAAAATTTGTGTACTAGTGTGAAGAATCGACTAAGTAATATATGTTATATTTGGTTTTTTTTTTTCGCAGCAGTTGTCATATAAATTGTGTTCGGCTATTAAAAAGGAATTTCAAGTTTCTCAATATATTATTATTTCCTCTTTGATTTCTATTTCATCATTAAGAGCAGTAAGTTTATCAAAAAGTGATTACGTTATAAATTTTATCCAATAGTTTCAAGATATTTTGTTTTAAGAACCCAAGTTGTTACTGAGATAGAGTTGGAGCT